>CM031377.1:16859452-17060024 GCA_018208015.1 Medicago ruthenica
TTAGATGTATCACCTTTCTCTTCTAAGCTGTGATAACTGGTTCTCATAATCATTTCATATATTTAGCAATATCAATTCTACCTTGTTTATGTTTTTTTTTTTTACAAAAGTTTTAAGATTGATTAATTGAACACTTAATTGGATCATCTACTTCAGTATCTTTGATAAATTTGCGCAAGAGCATTTCTACAAAAAATGTGTTGTCAACCACTTAAATTGAAAGGTTATGGATATTATGCAACATGGTGACAAATTAATGAGATTTTCTATTTTCACATAAGTTTGATTACACTCTTGACTTATGAATATTATCAATAGCAACACATTACTCTTAACACACAATTTTCAACATATTTTATATTCGTTAAATTCATATGGATCTCATCAAATATATATGAGACTCACATGATTTGGTGGAGCTCATATGAATTTACCGATAAGGGTGAATGTGTTCAAAAGTTTTAGTTAAAGAGTGTGTATTGTTACTTATTAGCACGCCTCTTTGACTCATTTATTTTTTTACTTAACAAAAACTTTCACATGTAATTATGAATGAATATAGTGCAATTATGAGAGTGTAAAACTTGGTGAAAATAGTCTCAACGCAAAGCAATGTGAAGTGTGAAATACTATAACCAGAATTGATTCATTCAATTTACCATGTCAATAAACAAAAAGCCTTTTTTGAAGATACTTCTTGCTGATATACACACCTTAAGATTTTCAACTCAAATGCGATGGAAATTTTGGCCTAATGAGATTGGTTTTGACATTTTCAATATCAATATAAATTAGAGACTGGGTTATCAACACTATTTCAATTTCAATATCTTCCCTTGTTGTGTACACTTTAACAGTTGTTTCCAACAAAAGAAAAAATATCAGCAAGATGGTGGTATAAATGGAACTCTTCACATTTAAGAAGGCAGGATTAGAAAATCACCGTACGAATCACACAATTACCATATCATCACAATTTGAATTTAGTTTAGTACATTGGGCTCGCTTGTTATAGTTTTTTTTAAAGTAGATTTTTAAAGTGTAACATCTTTTTGATTTATAATTTTTTTAACAAATGAAAAATTCGTTTGGATAGTTTATTCATTCTAAATATTTCATCATTTTGATATAATTTTTTTTGATAATAAATTTTAAAAAATCTCTAAAATACAAACAATTCCAAATAAGTTTTCGTAAAAATCATTTTTAAAAGATGTCTTTTTGAAAAAATATGTGATTTTTATTATGAAAAATTTCTACAACGAATATTTAAGTTAGTGTCAAAATATCTTTTTTAACTTATAACATATGAGTTTGTCAAAAAATAAAAACTTATAAGATATGAGTTTGAAATAACTTCTACTATTTTTAGTAAATTTTTAAAAAAAAAATATTTCTAGAAATATAAAAAAAGATCCATTTTTTGTAAATCTATAACAAACGGGCCCTAAGCTTGACAAATTGAAGAGAGGCGGCATACTTGCATTGTATGAATATTTCTACCCACACCTGGAAAATTCCCGGTTACACTCAAAGTTAATTAATTTTTTTATAATACCAAAACTGCCCTTCCCCGTCTAAATTTGTAAAAAAAAAAACATTTTTCATCCTTCAATCTGAATCTGTATGTACTTCTCTTTCACAAGCATTCATGGATGTATGACCTAATCTTAAATGAAATATTAAAGATTGAATGAAAAAAAGTATTTGTAAGTGAATTTTTTCCTCTTCAATGATTATTTTATAAGTTTTTATGTGATTTAGAAATTTCTGCTTGCGCTTTTGAAATTGTTGCATGAGTTCACGTTGTAGGAACGACGTAGGAATATGTAAACTGAGTTTACATGACTTACCTAAATTGAGTTTACATAACTTTAAGTAAATTGAGTTTACATGACTTACCTAAATTGAGTTTATATCGGTTATGTAAACTGATTTTACATGACTTGCTTAAACATATTTATTTTATTTTAAAGGTATTTCTGTCATTTTGGGGTGCAACAAATGTTTCCTGGGGTGTAACTAGAAATAGTCGCATTGTATCCACAATAAGGTAACTTATATGTGCACCAAATAGTTTTGCGCACTCTCTGACCGAAGAATGGCGGGAAAGATCAAGCAATTGTGTCATCATCTCAACACCTTGGTCTTGAGAGATATTTGCCATATGATTCGTCATTTTCCCTTTAAACGGGATGTTTAGAAGACATGATACATCATCCAGCGTGATGGTCATCTCCCCAACATACAGATGGAGCCTGCTAGTCTCCTGATGTCACCTCTCAGACAAAGTCGTAAGCATGCCATGACCCACATTATGGAACCCTGTCGTAAGCAGTGGGACAAGATTGGAAGTCGTAACTTGATTCCATAACCAATTTAGATGGTCAGATGAGTCTATAAGTGCATTTGTCTCCTTCACATGTTTGATGCATCAGAGTACACGTTCGTGACTCTAAAATACAAAAAAAAAAGTTAAATTAATATAAACTATAATAAACACTTGAAAGTTAAAAACATTATAATTACTAGCAAAAACACAGACACTCACGTGTCCGTCTTTCCATTTTTTTTATTGCGCTTACGCGTGTAGATGATAAAATATATTTTATAGAAATTTTGCGTGTAAATTACAAACGATATTTTATATAAATTTTTTGATATAGACTAAAACTATAAGTATAGATATTTGTGACTTTCAAATGTAACAAACTCAACAAACCATATTTATATTTTTCAATCACAACAATAATATAACAAATATAACAAAAATTCTTATCTTTTTTAATAACACCAACAATATAACATTATTATAGAAAATTTTGTTTAAAGGTATAATTGGAATTAAAAAAAATCAATCCAAATCTCCCCAAAATCCCTTATTTTTTTTATATATAATATAGATAAACTAATATAATTACACTTACATCAACGTCCATCCAGACCTTCTGGGCAACATGATCTACGAATGAGGGCACTAGAGATAAATTAGAAGGACCCCAACAAAGGCAGCAGATGTTGATGGGGGTACCAGTGAATCATGGTATTCGTCGTCGACCTAAACCTCCTTATACTACTCAGGCTCATAGTACTTCTCATAAGGCTCGTAGTACTACTCCTGCACAGGGTCAACCACCTGTGACTGACTCGTCTGTGATGTTCCCTCCCCATCGGCGTTTCTATGCCCCAACCCTCGTTTAGGAAAAGGGTTCTCTACGTGTGTTACCGGCCATGGTCTCCATGCATAGCATCCGCCTATGATGGTTGTCAACCATATCTACACAACAAACAACATGAAAAAAAAAATTAATGAACAACCGGGTGAGGCATTTCATCAAATACTTGAGTTAATAGTCATTTTTGTCCCTAAATGTATAACGAGTAGTCACAATAGTCTTTAATGTATCAAAATTCCAAAATAGTCTCTCGTTTGCACTCTATTAATCAAAATAGTCTTTGACGCTAAAATAACCTCTCAATGCTCACAATAACTATTTTCATATGGAGATTGATATGACAGTTAGTAAATACCTATAATGATAGATATGACAATAAATAACTATATTGAACAAAATGCACAATCACCGACTATTTTGAAAAATTTTGATACATTGAAAGACCAATGTGGCTACTCATTATACGTTTAGAGATCAATACGACTATTACCTTTTTTTTGTATAGAGCAAATTACGAAAATGTCCTTTATAAATTTTAATTTTACACTCCTTCCCATTCTTCACCCTCGCACAGTTTCAGTTCACGCGGCACACCGACTCCTCTCTACTCTCAGTCTCCGGCGACGGCGAGGCGACCACGAGATCGCACAGTCTCACCGGTGCGGCGACGCGGGAGCGGCTCTCCTCTCTCAGTCGCGACGCGTGAGCTTCTTCACTTCAGTTCCCTTCTTGATTCCCTTCACTTCATAAATTCAGGTTTGTTTTCTTTAAAATTTTATCATTTGATTCAATTCAATCTCGGTGAGAAATTATTCTATGTTACTTGAACCCTAGAAATAAAAAATTGGGGAAAACTTGAACCATTGATTCTCTATGTTGTTTGATTCAATTCCATGATTTTCGTCATTGTCGTTTGATTGGAGATTTTCAATTGATGCTTGTTTTCCTAAATTCTTTGTATATACCTCTAACTGTTTTCCTAAATTCTTTTACTTAGATTTTGTGGGGTTTTTTTATATAGCACATAAAGAGGGTGAAAACAGCAGAATTGAGGTCCTGGTCTTGATGTGATTTTTATTTTGAATTCTGTTTATTGGTCTATCTCATGATGATTACGATGAATTATGTTTTGATTGAGAGAAATTATGTTGGAATGAATAGTTTATGACTTGGTTAATTGGAATTTTGTTTATGATTTGGTTAGTTGGCTAATTTGAGTAGTTTATAACTTGGCTCATTGAAATTCTGTATTTTTTTTGTTTGTGTTAACCCTCCGGTTCTCAAGGAAAACAGGCCCTGTTAATCCGGCCAAGAATTGTTCCAAATCCAATTGAAATTCTGTTTATGACTTGGCTAATTGGAAAAGTTTATGACTTGGCTAATTTGCCTATGATGATGGATTTTGTTGTAGTGGCTTAGTTGGAATGAGGTTAGTTATAGTTTATGACTTGCTAATGTTTTAATAATATGACTAGCCTAATGTTATTAAAGTTAGAATTAAACTCATGTATAAGATTTTTTCTATTCTGCAAGTGGCAAGCATTTTAGTAGGCTGGTTTCGATTCTCTAAGGCTAGGATAGGGCTATCTAGTTGGTAGCTAGTATATTTGGAGCTTTAGTTTTGTGTTGGAGTTGTTGCAGTGATATTTTTTTGATGAAATTGTATATGACATTTATGAATATCAATTATAATATTGTAGTTAATATTTTGGGCAAGATCCGCCACTGCTAATCTCCTTTCCTTCCTTCCTTCCTTCCACAGTTCCACTCCATTGTTCTTGAAACTGCAGAAAGTGTTCCCAATCAATCTTGCATCACTGTTAAAAAATTGTGGTTTGAGGAAACAGAATGGGAAATGATAAGAAAAAAACGAATCGAAAGAAGAAACAAAGTCAAACACAGAGGATGAAGGAAGGAAGCTTTCAAGAAGCATTAATGAAACAATTTCAAGAATTTCGCACCCCGTTGTCGGTGGCGATGGCGATGATACTGATAACGGGGCTAACTCTTTCTATCTTTTATTTTGATACGGGGAAGCAGCAGCAGCAGATTAGCTTTCAGGAGTTTGTGAATAAGCTTTTGGAACCAGGATTGGTAGATCATATTGTTGTCTCCGACAAAAATGTTGCCCAGATATATGTTATGAACTCTCCTCGTAATCAAACAGAAACAGACAGTGAAGAAGAAACCCTTCCTGCGAAGGGATATGGTGGGCAATATAAATATTATTTCAATATTGGGAATGTCTTTGCTTTTGAGGAGAAATTAGAGAGAGCTCAAAAAGCACTGGGCGTTGACCATCATGATTTTGTACCTGTTACCTATTCTTCTGAAATTGTCTGGCACCTGGAGTTCATGACATTCATTCAACACCTGTTGCCTTTGGGATTTCTCATCTATATGGTTGCCGGTGGTAAGGGTCCTTTTGGAGTCTTTAACATCGGAAAACCACATTTTACTAAAGTAGACAAAAATGCCAAAAACAAGGTTCGTTGGTGCTACTTTTTTCTTTTGTAAATAAATGGTTAATATTTTTTATATTTGTATTTTAAGGAGTTGTGATGTGTGGTGAATAAATTAAGAGTGATCATAAATTAATTTAAGAGAATATTTTTCTTGTTTGAATTATTTTTTGTCAGGTCTATTTTAAAGATGTTGCTGGCTGTGATGAGGCAAAACAAGAAATTATGGAGTTTGTGCACTTCCTCAAGAGTCCTAAGAAATACCAAGAGCTTGGTGCCAAAATTCCAAAAGGTGCTCTTCTGGTGGGTCCTCCAGGCACAGGGAAGACCCTTTTAGCAAAAGCAACTGCAGGGGAATCTGGTGTGCCATTTCTTTCTATATCCGGTTCTGATTTCCTAGAACTGTTTGTTGGTGTTGGATCATCTAGGGTGAGAAACTTGTTTAAGGAAGCAAGGAAGTGTGCTCCTAGTATAGTATTTATTGATGAAATTGATGCAATTGGTCGGGCAAGGGGTAGTAGAGGCGGAGATCGTGCAAATGATGAACGTGAAAGTACTTTGAATCAATTGTTGGTGGAGATGGATGGTTTTGGAACCACTGCTGGAGTTGTTGTGCTGGCAGGTACAAATAGACCTGATGTATTAGACAAAGCCCTACTTAGACCGGGGCGTTTTGACCGCCAAATAACAATTGATAAACCTGACATCAAAGGTCGTGACCAGATATTTCAGATTTACTTGAAAAGGATCAAACTTGACCACGAGCCTTCATATTATTCACATAAGCTTGCATCCCTTACTCCAGGATTTGCTGGAGCGGACATTGCTAATGTTTGCAATGAAGCTGCTCTGATTGCTGCAAGGACTGAAGAAGCACAAGTCACACATGATCATTTCGAGGCAGCTATTGATAGGATCATTGGTGGTTTGGAGAAGAAGAACAAGGTAATTAGTAAGCTGCAAAGACGTACTGTTGCTTACCATGAAGCAGGTCATGCTGTTGCAGGTTGGTTCTTGGAACATACTGACCCATTGTTGAAAGTAACTATTGTTCCTCGCGGAACATCGGCTCTTGGGTTTGCCCAGTATGTTCCAAATGAGAACCTTCTCATGACAAAGGAACAACTTTTCGATAGGACTTGTATGACCCTTGGTGGTCGGGCTGCCGAGCAGGTTCTCATTGGGACAATCTCTACAGGAGCACAAGATGACTTGGAGAAAGTCACCAAGATGACATATGCACAAGTAGCCGTCTATGGTTTCAGCGAAAAAGTGGGCCTCCTCTCTTTCCCTCAAAAAGAGGACTCGTTAGAGATGTCTAAACCATACAGCAACAAAACTGGTGCAATCATTGATAACGAAGTGCGAGAATGGGTGGACAAAGCATATGAACGTACTGTGCAGCTCATAGAGAAACAGAAGGAGAAAGTAGCTCAACTTGCAGAGTTGCTGCTTGAAAAAGAAGTTCTTCACCAAGATGACTTGCTTCCAATCTTGGGTGTGCGACCCTTCAAGAGTACTGAATCACCAATTATGATAGAGCCTGAGGTTGTTCCACATAGTTGAGTATGTTTAAGTTTATTACTCCATTCATCCCATAATATATGACTTATTTGAACATTTCACCTAGATTAAGAAAAATATATAAATGAAAGAGAGATAATAGTATTTTTATTATATTATTCTTCTCAAATATTGGTATGTTTATGATTAGCCTAAACGTTTAGTAGAGCATTTGAATTGGAAATTCTTCTCAAATATTGGTATGTTTATGATTAGCCTAAATGTTTAGTAGAGCATTTGAATTGGAATTGGTGTATGTAGTATTAATTAAATGGTACAATTGAAAAAATATGATGAATGTGACCTTGAAATTTAAAAGAATCAACAATTTTAGGACATACTTTTTGGAGACAGGTCATATATTATGGTTGTGTTAAAGTTGGTAACCATCATGGTCCAGTTGATATCAATTGTAGATTTTGCAATAAACAAATGCAAGGGTGAACACACTCACATCGCAGCCAGCTAGAAAAAGATGCCTTCTAGGCAGTTAGGCTCTTCAAGAGCCGCTCCGTACCTTGGGATCTCTTGCATTTCACAAAAGCTTTTCAAGTTTTAAACAATCTGAAGTATGCTGATTCTCATGAATGGGTGAAAGTTGATGGAAATTCTGCAACCATTGGCATGTTTGATCACGCCCATGATCATTTGGGTGATGTTGTGTACGTTGAGTTGCCAGAAGTGGGAGCTGCAGTGACACAAGGAGTTGTTTTTGATGCAGTTGAAAGTGCGAAGGCAACTACAACTACTGACATTAACTCTCCCGTTTCAGAAAAAATGGTTGAAGTTGAAATGAGTGACAGTGGTGAACTCAACAAATTGATGGATTCACAACAGTATTCCACGTTATGTGAAGAAGATTCCAAGCATTAGTAGTCTTGCCAATATCTTTCAGTACAAGATGAAGTCAATTTGGAAGCTAAGAATTACTTATTTTTATTTGCGGAATTCAATATTGAATTTTGAAATTTGAAATTTGAAAGATGAACATCAACAACATTAGGTGATTTGCTAAAGTCATATATAAATATACCTTGGGTGAAGCTCGTGCTTATAGAAATTCCTCAAATTTTGAAGCAGAGCTTCAGAATCATAGTTGTTGTTCTCAAGTGCCTTCAACAAAAATACTAGTAAGATGGCGTATGGATGAAAATACTGGGTAATACAACCTACGTCAGACAAAATTTCCATCCTCTCATGTGGTCTATGTATCGATTTATCCACTAACTAAGCCATTTGAAGTGACGAAAGATCATTTGTATTACCGTGCAACTATACTAATTCACAACGAAAGTGCAAAAAAGAACAAAGGGAGAGTTAATTACCAAATATGCAATTAAGAGTTAAGACCACTGAAAAAATTAGTTATAGGCAAAAACCAAGCGTTTCATCATCATTTATCATCAAAGTCGTAGTAGTTACTGACAAAAGCTTTCTCAACTTGCAGAACAAATTGAAAAGCATTGCAGAACCACAAACAAATATTTAATATAAAAAATGTGGCTTTCATTTAGGCACACGACATTGTAAATGGCCATGGTAGAGTTTTCACTATCATTAATCATTTAGGCAAAATTACATGACTATAATTTGAAACAAAAGTTCAGGGAAAATACAAAATAGCTTCAATATAATTGAGAATGCAACTAATTTAGCTGTAGGAGGACATAAATGTAGTTAACTATCTCCACTACCTTTGAGATTCTCCCTGTCACAATAAACATAGAAAATAAGTGTACAAGAAAAAGGAGAGTTGTTTTTAAGTAAAAGAAACATTACAGTTATTTGGAGGAAGTAAATGGTGCCCAAAATGAGGGGGAAATAAAGAACTTACATTACATAGTTGTATTACTTCGAACTGCTACTACCATACTCTTCACTTGAGATCTCCAATATTAAACTACCATTATCTGTATTAATGCCAGACTCATTTGAAGCACTTAGTAACTTGAGATACTTATCAAGTACGAGCAAGAACTCACAAAATCCTTACAGAAGATGTATATGCAGCAACCGGAGAAGTGACATTAAGAAGTTAACGTGTATCATGTATGTTGTTGTGTAATGCAAGTACCCTGCCTAAAAAAATTATGGAATTAAAATACAGGGTGACATAATTGAATGAACATGCTGGTAGATTTGAAACCAATGACAGGGAAAAGCATATGTATGATAAGACCTAACTAAACTAACAATGTCGCTATTGTTAAGTTGGACGTCTTCATCCAAATTCAAACCCGAGACCTCAAAATTGTTTGTGTGAATTTCAACGGTCCTTGCAATTTCATCTACGGACAAAAAAACTACAACACAACGTCCCACTAGTCAAACAATGAACTTTTTGGTAGTTACTATCTACAAGAGTAATACTAGAAGTATTTGTAATTGAAATAAACTATCTGATGCTTACTATATGCTATTCATTAGGAGCAATCATCCCGTGTTTACTATATGCTAGAGAAAGTAATACACATGTAAGTTTATCTCCAACAAAGTTTCAATTTTTTTTTTTTTATTACAGGCGTTGTGACTAAGGCTTTCTTCAAAATTTCTAAAGCTATAACGCAGTGCTTATCGAAGTCGAAACCTACATTGTGTTGCAACAATTTGCACAAGGACTTAGAAATTTGGGAAAAATCTTTGATGATTTTTTTTTGTAGAAACCAGCATGTCCTAAGAAGCTTCTAACTCCCTTGATGTTTGTAGGAGGAGGTAACTTTTCAATAACATCAATTTTAGCTTTATCTACCTCCGAACCTTCCTTAGATACTTTGTGTCCTAACACTATGCCCTCCTTCACGATGAAGTGAAATTTTTCCCAATTGAGATTCAGGTTGGTCTCTTCACACCTTTCAAGAACTTGCTCCAAATTATGTAGGTACATATGAAATGATTTCCCAAAAACTGAGAAATCATCCATGAACACTTTCATAGATTTTTCAATAAAATCAGAGAATAAAGTCATCATACATATTTAAAAAGTTGATGAAGCATTACATAGTCCAAATGGTATTCTTCTGAAAACAAAGATGTCATAAAGACATGTGAATGTTGTCTTTTGTTGATCTTCAGGGGCTATGACTATTTGATTGTATCTTGAATAACCATCCAAGAAAGGTAAAGGAAAATGATATTTTTCTTGTTGCTCAGTTGAGCTTCTTGTAGTCCATATAAATTATCCAACAGGTGACAGTTCTGGTTGGAACTAATTCATTTTTATTGTTAAATTCACTTTTATATATATCCAAACATAAATCATTTTATATTCAACCCACTTTTATTCAAAAACAATTCCAGAGATCAATTTTACTCACCACAGAACCACACATATACTATGTACGAGTTGTTTATTAATTGATGAGTTGATGTTTTTGCCATATTTTTGTTGATACTTTAAGTACAAGAATAGTGTTGAAAATTATGCGATTAAAGTTAATTTGTATCAATTAAAGTCGAACCATTCAGATAGTACCTAAATTTGATCTTTAACCGAACCGATCTTCGAACGAACATCATTTACCTTTTGGCCAAATTTTATATAGCACATTACCCCCAAAAAGGGAAATTGCATAACGTTCAGTGGAAGTCTTAAAACTTCCAATATCATTTAAATTCGAGGTTTTCTTTCTTTTAACACAATAAACTAACAGCTATTTCATTAGGTTACCGAGTAAAACCTTATGACCTATGTGGTTGGAGAAAGTACTTTCTATTTTCATTTTTAATTATAAAATTGTCCCTTTTTTAACTAAAGAAACGTGATTGTTGTAACAACCAATAAAAAAAACTTCACATGTTCAACCTGTATATACACAACATAAGATTTTCAACTCAAATGAGATGGAAAATTTTGGTGTAATGAGAATGATTTTGACAAACTTTGTTCAATAAATATCATCAATATATTTCGGTAAAGACCTTTGGCAGTATGATTATGTTGCTTCACCGAAGAGCAGTAGTTTTGGTTCGAATGACATAAATATACACTGCAGCTCTCAGTATAGGAATACAATATAACTTACTGGGTATCAACACTATTTCAATTGTAATATCTTCCCTTGTTGTGTACACTTTGACAGTTGTTTCTAAACATCCCAAAGGAATATAATGGGTACCAACATAAAAAATAAAAAATCTGAATGATGGTGGTATAAATGGAACTCTTCACATTTAAGAAGGCAGGGAATCACCATATTAATCACACAATTACCACATCATCACAATTTGAATTTAGTGGAGTACATTAAGCTTGACAGATTGAAGAGAAGTGACATACTTGCATTGTATCCACAATAATATAATTTTGAATCACAATATTTTAAAAAAAAAAAAAAAAAAAAAAAAAAACCAATGATTTTTAACTATCCAATCCTTTTGAAATGTCCAATTTTTTTTAAAAAAAATAAGAAAATTAAGTGTGTCGCAGCAAGTCTAATAGGAAGTTACCCTAGATAGCATCAGAAAAAACTTCGGTTCAAGTCGATACTACTACTTACATGGCTGATTGATCATTGGGAATAATTATACAATATCTATAATCTAAATATAACAGTATGCATGGCTGATGAAGTGTCCCTACTGAACTTTGTTGCCGGACTGGAGAATCGAATGCACTTTGCTTTGAAAGTGTGCTTCTAGCCTGCAAAAGAATACAAGAATATAAGTAATCAACATACATTCTTGATATGAAGGGTAAGTGAATGAAGAAAAATAAACAGAAGGTTGAAGCACCATGCCTTGTAGCACATTTGTAATATATTGTTTCTGGAGAATTATAGGTCCGTGCATTCGAAAACATTCTTTTGACATCCTCAACAAACATCTCAAATGTGACATAATATAGCTCTGACTCCACCCTCTTACTCATTGTCTTCAGATCTGTGCTCAAATTAGGAATATGTTATAGACTTCACACATGTTATATAATGGATTTAAATGCTCTCATGTACCGATTTCATTTAAGAGAATTATGTGGAAGATCTCACCATTGAAAATTAAAAATTCAGTTGCATATTTTTTTAAATGTAAGACACGATGACTTTTAATGATGAGATCTCTCATATAACCTTCATGTGAGATTCACACGTGAGAGAATCCAATTCCATGGATTCAAAATAATATCATACCAATAACAGATAGCAAAAGCAGCGAGCATGCTTCTAGACATAGGTTAAGTTAATATGAAATATAAGGATCCTTCTTACCCATTGGATCTTTGATGATTTCATAATAATCAGGAACATCTCGTGCATCAACAGGTTCCTTGAATGGCCAAGCATCAGCGTGATCATGCATCGACTGCTTAAAAGAAAAATGATTATAATAATTGATTTCTCCAGTGTAACTATTCTGCTCTCAGGCATATTTTATGGTGGGATTATCCATGAATATGGATTTATGTATCAGTGCTTCTTTGCACTGTTTTCAATTACTTCACTGAAAAAGATCAATGAATGAAAATTTGAGTCAAGGTGCAACATCAAGTAACTTGCCTTTAGAAGTGAACGCATAAACACAGTTAAATGTTTTAGATTTGTAGCAATGTCGGTAGAACCACCTAAGGTTCTGAACCGCGAATGACCCCACTGATCAGGAGTCCATCCAGCCTCTCCTGTTATTCAACCATTGATTAATTCAAACATTGATCAGGAAATTACCAAACAAAATATGAAAAAGAAAACCATTTCATTCATAAGGACGCAATGGGTTAATTTTTTCACAACATCCCAGTTGACGAACAAACATATTATGCTATCTTTATTAGGAGTAGGGGAGCAGGGAGAGGAGAGGTGACAAAGCTTTTGATTGGAAGTTTTTTGCAGAGGAAAGGGAATGGAAGGAGAAGGACCAAAGGAGGTGCACGTGTTCACACCATCCTTTCTCCTTGAATTTCAGGGTTGAGGAGACATTTTTTTCTTTCAAATTGAATAAAAGGAAAATGGGAAATAACATCCCTCTAATTTTAGTTCCCAAACAAGGTAAAAGAGTTCCCCTCCTTTAATGAAACATCCAAACAACAAAAAAATAACACCGCCTCCCACCATCCCTTGGCTCATGAACTTCCAAAAATGGCAAAAGTTTCATACATCATAAATAATACCGCCTCCCACTTCCCTTAGCTCAAGAACTTCCAAAAACGGCATTAGTTTCTTACATCGTGAATAACAAAACAGATCTCGGTACACAAAATCTATGATGATGATGATAACACTAGAACTATGAGGAGAATCTATGCTTCTAGACATGGTTAAGTTTAATCAGTAAGATGCGATCAGCATTAAGAATCAAAAAGGTTTGGAACCATTCATAAGGCCTTAGATGAGAGAGGTCGACATATCATACAAGTAAAAGTTAACTGAACTATAAAAAGAAACGAAAAAGATTGACATGAAACACGATATTGTGAAGACAGGTAATGCATAATTTTTCCCACAGGCACCAAACAAAAAATTTTGATAAGTAGGTAAACAGAAATTGGGAATAAAGTACTTACTTAAACCAGGGATGTCTTCAATAATTTTCTTAGGAATACCAGCTTCTTTCTGCATATTGTGTCAATCAGGAGGGGGAAAGTTAATATTCTATAAGCTTTCTAATCAGACTAATGTATGAAAAAGAAAGAAAAATGCAGCTTCAACCAAAATAAAATATGATTCTCTTCTCTATCCTTACTCATTGTTAATGTTAAGGAAGTTAGCATGCTTGGATATTGTAAGTACAGTACAATTGTGCTAATGTCACAAATGCAATATGCATTAAGCTGACAATAAATTCCATATTTTACAAAATCACTAGTCATGGGGAAAACATCAAATTCTAGACAGAAAATTACAGAAACAAGCAGAATTGAGTGCCACATACCTTCTGAAAATCGATTCCAGGATAAACAATGTGACAATTAGACAATTCTCTAATCTTTTCATCTATTGCCTACAATTACAACCAACAATAATAACCAAACACGTTATGATTTATTAAGAGTGCAAGTAAAAAAATAAACTAGTAGAAGCTAAACATCATATAGAAACAAAGATAATGCATCCAAAATATAAAAATGGCTAAAACTTCAACAAGATAATATCATATTTTTTTACAAAATTTAAACTGGCCAACTATACATCATATAGAAACAAAGATAATGCATTCAAAAATATAAGAAAGATCAGACCAGCTACACATGTAGAAACAAAGATAATGCATTCAAAAAAATACGAATGATCAGACCAGACAAGACCGACAAAAAATTCATTCAAAATTGTAAAATTGATTTGAAATAACAGAAATACAACACAAAAATAACTTAGTTGTTCACAAAATTAAAGCAGCCCAGACCAGCTACAAATCATAGAGAAAAAAAAAAGTAATCAATTGACGAGACGGGGAAAATTGGTTATTGGGAAGTTATTGGAGTGGTTATTTGGAGGGAGAGGCCAAGCTCTCTAATTCTTGGAGAATCAAGACAAAATCCGTGTCCCTGTCAGCATCTTTCTTTTTTATAGTATTTTCTGCTGGAACAATTGTGCACGTGTATGTTTGAATATCTGTAGAGAACTTTTCTCCAGAAGATTGATCAATAATATTCTGTTACTATCCATAAATAATTATGTTTGGTGCCACTTTCTGCTTTCTATCAATTTTCTGAGGTGTTTTATGGCCATGCACGATTGCCATTTGACCTCAACAATTTGCACGGCTGTGTAACATTTTACATGCCTGTTTTGACATGTTTTCTCAGTTGACTTCCTTATTAAATGAATCCTTGAGCAAGCAACTTGGACATCATCTAGGACCTAACACCACCTTCACAGCCTCCCTTCTGACATTCTCGGTCTCCTGTCACGTGGAAGTCGCGCCAGAAAAAGCACCATCCTCATCCTCGAATCGTAGAAAAATGATATCTCTCGAGGACATACTATCAGCTAGGAAGCCCTTTAGGATTCGAGTTTTGTGATGTCCTGTACTGTTTTATTGCTCTTGTACTATGGAACTTGGTTCAGAATTGTGCTCTTTTGTTGAATATGTAACAACCAAGTCCATGACCAGGGATAGGGTGAAACATTTTGTTGAACCTTTTGTTACTCCTATTCAAAGCTATAAAAAATTCTTTTTCTAATATAATTTGTAATCTTCCTTTCCTATTTATACTTCATATTTGATACTCTCGTTTTGATCTTCAACATTGTAAGGTAAACAATTCTTGTGACAGCAAATTGTTTGATCCAATGTTGTCAAGATCGAGATCCTACCAAAGACCAGGAGGAGGTTGCAAGATCGTAAAACATAGGACCGTAATGTGACAGAGATCGTAAGATTTGTAAAAATAACAAAGTACACTGAATACACACACACACACACACACACAACAACAACAACAACAACAACAACAACAACAACAACAGCCAAGCCTTATCCCACGAAGTGGGGTCGGCTAATATATGTGTGTGTGCATTGATAATAAGCTTTTTCAGAGTCCATAAGTCCTAGCTCAATTGGCAAAAATGCCGAAATTTCTAGGCCGGACACTGTGACAAGGGTTTGAACCCCGGCTCCTCCACTTGAGTGTGTGTGTTTCCAATGGCTATTACCATTTCATCTATCTACCAAAAAAAAAACAAATAAGCTTCTTCTGAGATTTAACATTATTATTTAATTTTAATGTATTAGTTATTTTCAATTATAATCCTGTCTTTTTTATTAAAATAAAATTTATCTAAAACATTTTAGATGGGTGATATGATATGACCCTGTTTTAACAAAATTAAAACTAAATTAAAAATATATATATTATTTTACCTGTCTTTGACGACGGATCATAGTTGATAAATCGGTGTAAGGAAGCTTTGGATCAATCTTACATTCCATGAGAATTCCCCCATCATAATCCTTTATGTAACTGAAATGACAAGTAAATATAATGAATTTTCATAGACTGTAAACGAGAATACATCCATTTAACTAAATAGTGCATCATGAAATTCTTATTCTGTGGGTGAAAAATCATAATCATAATCTAAACAAAGTTACTAGAAATCCCTGCAATTGTACTTTAAAACCCCACACCCTCAACAACTAAATAAAATTATATAATAGCAAAATCTAAGTTCAAAATTTTCAGTTCACTTAATAGACACAGCACAGCATCAATAGTAAAATCATGAAATGAATGTCCTAGCGGGAAGTGCTTCTCATAGATATCAGACAACAAAATTGAGTATAAGCATACCCATGCCATCGATCTTTCTCCAAGTGAATCTCTTTAGTAAATCCCTGAAAATACAATCAAACAACATTGCAAATTTGTAAAATGTAAAACAGTATCCGGTTAATTCAACATAAGGTTTTTTGGCACAGAACCCCTTCCAAATGATAAAAAATAATTTCTAGAGTACCAAAAGATTAAATGAAATGGAAAGAACAAGATATGGATCCTATATGACTGCTATAATGCAGTGAAGTTATGCTTCTTTGGCTACCAAATTCCTGACAAACTTAACCAGGAAATAGACAGGTCATTGTGAAAGTTCTTTGCGAATAAACTAATATTGATAACCTCCACCAAGAAGCAAAAAAGAAGGTTCGTAACAGATAATTCTACTATTATTTTCCAGAATTAGGGCAGAAGGAACTCAACATACTTTCTATTTTCTAATGCCAGCTAGTAAAATCCAGATGTATCTCTATCGGAATTTACCAAGCCATCAAGAACCACAAAGAAAATTCGTCAGACAAAATCTCTTATCAGACGGAAAAATGGTTTTTTTACCCCAAATTAGGTATTTTTCAAATTCATGCTATACTATACTGTAGTTGTACATTTTCAAACAATTTCCCAAATTATTGCTCCTTTAGCCACATCATACTTTTACTCCATAATAGCAATACACATTGATGCACCATACTATTATCACAACCCAACTAGGATGTGATGCTCCAGAGCGTGGTTTACTGCTTGGCGCAATAAACATTGCACCTACACATGTTAGAAATATGCATATTACTTTTAGGCAAATGCTAACAAGTGCCAAGGGCACGTGTTAAGGAGTTAAAGATAGAGATATTATTTTGGAAGTTGTGTATTTAATTCTTTAAAAGTTTAAAATTGTTCTGTTCAACACATATTCCAAGATAATATTTCTATATTTAGCTCATTAATGTGTGCCTTTAGGACACTTGTTAGCAAGACCCTTACTTTTATTGTTTTTCCTGCCATGTGAATTGCTGCACCTCATGTGGCAAAAAGATTAATAATTAGGGAAATTGTTCATAATATATGTATTACTTGGTCAGAAAGCAAAGCATTTATCTAACTACTGATATCAATAGATACCCAGATGATAATGATCATAAATATTGACAACCAAACCTGTTTGATGAAATAGCCAACAGCATTATTGTCAGCATATGTGAGAAAATGTGTCAGCCCATCTACATCACGAGCATACTGTTTTAAGTGATTCATCAATCTGGTACCATACCCTTTTACTTGCTCATCAGCCGTAATTGCACAAAAGGCTATCTCACCAAACCTCTGGCTATCAACCATAGTGCACAACAGTATTAATAAATTAAACCATGGTGCAATCCTTACAAGTAAAATTTTTTTAGTTGGGGGTGGGGAGGAGAAATTATATAAAAAATAAGTAGGCAGGAGACAAAATTAATGGGAGAAAACAAGCACAGCATATATTTAGAGCTTGGGTATTTCCCGTCAAATTATTAATCAAACTGAATCCCAGACTATTCACTTATATGCACCTTGAGAAGCATTTTTATCATGTGCAATGAAAGTACAACTGTACAAATAAGACAATATAACAGCTAAAACAGACAACAGTTCACCTTTTTAATACCCTGTGATAATGACTACTATTACTGTAAACATTTTGTTCTCAGTTATTGATACAAGAACAATAACAATAACAATATAACGACACAAATATAGATATGTACAAGAAAAAATATAAAGCAAGGACTGCTAGGACCTGAAAGGTAGATAAAAACATAGAGACGAATTATTACCTTGCATATGGACGATATGTAATGCCTCCAACAACGTGATTACGCCTTATAACCATTACAGACTTATGGCTCCTACAAATTTACCATAAAAAGGTTTCATAATAAGAGACAAGATGAGGAAAAATTCCAGAGTAGCAGGGGAAAACTTGTTGACTACAAAAAAAATAAAAAATCTAGGGTGCAGTTCGTATTCAATAAATTGACTAGTTTCCGACTATGAGCTAATCCTGCATGCAAAATAGAACTTTTACAAAACTTTAATCTTTAATAAAATAATGGAGATGATATTGATGTAAGACAGAGAAGCAGCAGTGGCCCTCTTGGCAGAATGAAGAGTACTCCTGGTATGGCACGTTGGTAAACCTATGGTGCTCCTCCGTATCAAGTTTCAAATACTCTTTGAACTTTGAAGCAGCAAAAGATACAGTATTATTCCTAGTTTCTTATTGCTTGGTATGGCTGCAAAATCTTTGGGAAACCATAAAAACAACAGGAAAAAACTTTATGCACTTCCACTTCGCAATTAATTAGAACTGTGTCTGCTCATTTTTTCTACATAGAAATTATGGGATCCTAGTTTAGATGGGTACAGAAAGGGAGGAGGGAATTATAGTAAAATAAGTTTTCCAGTTGTTATTAATGAAGAAAATTAACATTCCAAACTAAAACGCATAAGTCAAGATTATTATATTTGATATACAAATAGCATAAGACATGCTTTTTATTAAGGTTCTGTTGGGCAGTGCAATTGGGAGTTGTTTTTGCCTTGAATGGAGAAATAATTTTTCACCAAATATGTATCATACCCAGATTAATTTAAGCACCATCTGAGTAAGAAAGTATGATGAGTACTTAAAAAGATTGTGGGCATTACCTATCCATAACAAGCCGGACAATGTACTCCTTGGGCATATTGGGAAGTTGTCTAGCAAATATATTCTTCAATCCTATCAACCTATGGAGCAAAACAAATAACAGTGGCAAGAATGGAACACAATATCAGTAATGATTATTTCGCCAACTAAAAAATTGTCTTGAGTTTTAACTAACAAAAGAAAGTAGCAGGAGGTGAGCAGGTGCCTTGGCCTAATATAAGTTCATGTTGCATAGATTCTAGCACTAATTCGTAATTGTACCTAAAAAAATGTAGTCATTAGGTTAATGGGTATGTATTTTTATTTATTTTTTGTGAATGGCTAATAGGTATTATGTTACAGGTTATATGGTCTATTGAAAAAGACTCACATAAATTAGGAGTATGCTCGGAGTATATTATGCACAGCCTCAACTTTGAAGACGGTATGATACATTCATTTTTTAAACCACTAACTTTTAATATCTTAACTTTAAGAATAAATATCATTTCAATCCTTAAAATATATACTTCACATCACATTGGTCTGCTATTTATTGGCATCAAACAGACCCTACGAGTCAATGGAGACCATCACATTGGTTCTTCAAATTCCACTGAATTGATCTCTCAATGGTAAAACAATGATATTAGTTTCCATTCTATTCAGTAACAAATTTAATCTCTCCTATAAAAATGAGCATAAATATAATATTGATTACATCTTTAAATTGCTGGAAATATAAGTTTACTCTCACTTTTATACTTGCCCTCCGCAGAAGTTAATTGTTTGATCCATTCCTGCTTACTAGCAATCAAGTAAATATTATATGCATAAATGTTAATAAGAAGATCAGTAGTGTAAGCAGGGAAGCATAAATGTTATACCAAACCATATGCTGGTCAACACCATCATTTGACAGGCATGTAAATTTGAGCTTTCCAGTTTCTTCCTGAAAAAGACAATACAATCTCAATCATTACACCTATCACCTCAAAGCTCAAACTAGTTTGTAATAATTTATGTAAAACTACGGGCCTGTTTAGATAAACAGCTTATTTGCAGCTTATAGCACAAGCGCTTTTATCATGATAAGCGCTTATGTATATGATTACAGAAGTTATTTTTGTTGGAAATGATATAATAAAGTTAAATTGTTTTTGTATATGCTATAAGCTGTTTTCATAAGCAATTTTGGAGAACTTATGAAAATAAGCTGAAAAAAGCTTATGAAAAATGTCATAAGCTGTTTTGAAAAGTTCTCATAAACAGTCTCGCAATAAATCTCAAATAAGTCAATCCAAACAGGTCCTAACAAATTTAAGTAAACTGTCCTTAACAAGCAATTAAAAACTCCTACGAAATTTACAAATTCTTAAACCAAAATTACAAATAAGTGTGAAATTTTGAGTTTTCGAAACAAATTCTCAAACAAAATTTACACAAGTAACTACGAAACTTTATCAAGAATTGAAATTAAGTTAAAGAAGATTAAATTGAAGAGTTAATTACCTCTTTCTTGAGACTCTCTTCCCTGGCACTATAAGCACCACTAGTCTGCAAATTTTCAGTGAATATCTTCGTCGCGTCCTCCTTAACCACAATGCCGGGAACAGAACCACCACCAGCGCCGACACCGGTGACAGGAGGTCCAGCATCTTTAGCTCCATCAGATTGTTCGATCTTAACCGTTGAATTTTCAGTTTTGATCTTCGTGTTGCGAGGAGCGGAAGGAGCATTGTTAAGCCTAGCAGCAGTGAAATTCCGCATGGAGGAACCGTTGTCATTGTCGTACTCGTCTTCGTCGTCGTCGACAACTGCATCTTCGGAGTCATCGTCGGAATCGGAGTCGTTGCCGCGAGCGGAGATGCTTTCGAGGTCGTCATTGGAGGTTAAGGCGCCGTCGCGTGTGTCGGCGGATAAGGAAGAAGGAGGGAACGGTGGCGCGTGATCTTCGGAGACGAGTTTGCGTTTGTGGATTGAGGAGGTGGCGGAGGCGGAAGCGGAGTGGGAAGGAGAAGCGGATTGGGAACTCCGGGAACGAAGTGGTCCTCCACCGTGTGATTCCATCTTAGGGTTTTACTCTCTTTCACTTCAATTGCTTCCAACGGCGCGTGCTATTTTGTGTCTTGAACCTTCAACGTCTACGTCCAGTAGTATAAAATAAACGAACAAAAAAAAAGTCAATCTTATTCAAACTTTTAATCAAATAGTACATCAATTTTATTTGACTTTTTAATATTATAGTTGAAATTGGACTAATATTAGAATGTTTGAAAAAAAATATATTAAACCTAAATTTATAATATGATTTTCTTAAACTTTTAAAAATATCAATTTTGTTGAACCAAATCAAACCAATTTGTTCTTCGTCAATTTATTTGGTTTAGTGTGTGTTTGGTTCTGCGGTGGATAGAATTGATTTTGACAGAATTGAGTTTGGCAGAATTGATTTTGACAGAATTGAGTTTAGCAGAATTGATTTATGTTTGGATACATTAATATAAAAGTGAGTTGAACAATAAATTTTAGTGTAAAAATTACCCAGAATCAATTCTGCAGGCAGAAGCTACGATTTCTAGCTTCAAGTAGAATCAATTCTGGAGGCAGAATCAATTCTACTTTTAAGAAACCAAACAAGCCAGAATCAATTCTACACGTCCAGAATCAATTCTGGCTGCTCCCACCGTGCAACCAAACAGGGGCTTAGAATTCTTTAGAATAAATTGTAAAAATTAAACTTAATCTAACAAATTACTTTTATTGGTTTGAATTTATTTTTCTCAAAAATCAGACTAAGTCAATCTATTACACCCTTAAACACAACTTGTTATTCCCTTCTTCTAAGTTCTCGAAAGTCAACTCTTAAACACTCGATAATGTCAAATAATAGAACTCTTCTCAAGCCCCTGTTTTTTCGTCAAAACCACATCCAAAATATCACATTTCACAAAACAAGAAGTTATAATCAAGATGTGGGTTCTCTTTTACTATCATTTTTTGTTTTTAGTTAGCTTCTTTTCTGTATTGGTTTTGTATGAATTGTAGAATCCGAACAAGGTTTGTGCCATGTTCGGATTGTAAAACTCAAGCGCCGCGCAAACTATATCTTTTTCCTGATTTCAATTGTTTTGTGAGTTGTTTGTTTTTCCTTTGTTTTAGTAATGGAGAGACATGCTCAAGATGTTGATCGTATTAGGCAATGCAGAATTACAACAATTGTCACTCTTCGTCAAGAGAAGCAAATAAAAAGTAGGGTCAAAAGAGGCGAGATTTCTGAGGTTCAAGCAGAGTCGCACCGTCAGACAAAGCAACAGGCTAGTTACCTTTGAAATGTGACAAAATAGTCAAAACTTACTTCACACATGTTGATGTGTTATCGAAAATGAAGCAATGTAGGAAAAGAAATGAAAAGAGAAGAGGATGTGAAGCGAAATAAAGTGGGAAAGGAAGAGAACGTGAAAAGGGAAATGGGGCAAAGGGTATGTTTTTGAAAAATTAATTTTACAATTATTAAAGGGTATTACTAGAAAAATCATGAACATGTTGTACACATTTTTTTTAACACGATGGTGCATGTCAACACACACACACACCTCTTTTTAACACGATGGTGCATGTCAACACACACCTCCAAGACAAGTTTTAATTGACTTTTCACTTTATCACCTAACAACACCGAGGTACATTCCAGTTAAAAAAACGACATTGGTTGCATTTGAAGATTAGAACAAAGAGAAACATTGAGAGTTGCATTTGAAGATTAGAACAGAGAGAAACATTGAGAACACTCTTTCAAACAATTATTGTAACACTCACTCTTATCGAGTTAGAATTATGTTGAACTCATTTTCAAAGTATGAAACTCACATTGATTTATCTAATAAGAGAGTGGGTGTTGAAAAATGAATCTTTCTAGCCCTCCTCTTAGAACAAATGAAAACTCACAATGAAAACAAAAGAATAAATCTATTTCTTTTCGTGTTATATATATTTACCCGTCTCCATGTCAATACATGATACTGGCACATCACATTCATGTATCAAAATTCCAATTTACTCTAAAATGTGACATAAATTACTGCCAAGTAATAATTCCTTGGTAAAATCAACATGATACTGTGGCTGCAGAGATCAAGTCACAGTAGCTGTGTGGGAGATGATTCACCCTCTGATCACCATTTGACACTTTGTGTGCTTGCAACAAAACTAGGTGCATGCAGGCGTGCTCCATGTACAAAAATGAAAAGGCTCGCCCAAAGGAATATCGGAGTGATGAACAAAATGGCTCCAACTGAATCATCATAAGTTTTAGTCTGTTCTTGGTCTATTTTTATTGCTGCTATATAATGGTAATAGCCACCGTGATCCATGTTTCTTTTTCCCATAACACCGCCAATATAGAATGAAAAAAGATATTATTACACCAAGTGGGATAGCCCATCTGCAATTTCAATAATAAAAAAAAAATATACATCATATATCAGCATCAATATTCATTAAAATGTTGTTAGTTTCATAACTCAATAAGATAGTCAACAGTGGCCATTGCTTAGAGAAAATGGAATGCAGGTAGGGTCGGCTCAAGTGTAAGGGGACTAAAGCCCTTGCTATAGGCCCCACCAACAAAAAATTATTTACCCTAGTTTTTATGAATCAAAAATAGTCAACACATGTTGACAAAAAAATCCCTACTAAATACAACAAAGAAAATGAACATTCGCATGCTTTTAGCATAAGCATTTATCAATTATCATACAAGTGCTTACATATAAGTTGTTTTTATAACAACATAAAATAAATCAAATTGTTTTCATATAAGCTATATGAGCTATAAGTTGTTTTCATAAGCAACCTTCGAGAGCTTATGAAAATAAGCTGAAAACTGTTTATCACATGTTATAAGCTGTTTCCATAAGCTTTTCCAAACAGTCTCAAGTGTTTATGCCAATAGATAAGTTAATATAAATCGATCTAAACAGGCCCCAAGAGTCATGAAACCACCCAACTTAACTTATCTAGTCTACAATAAAATGGATCTTATGAGAAACTCAAGAAAATGCAACTTATATCAGATGCTTGAATTAAGTTGAAAGAACGAAAGAAATACGGTTTACTTACCTGTCAAGATCAAGGACTGGGCTGTAAACAAGAGTTTCCCACGATGCAACTATAAAATGCCAAACTGGATTGTAGTAAAGTGACTCTGCTGACCAAAACAACCTTGTGTAGGTCTCCAGAAATATAAAAAGTAACCATCCTCCAATTTCAATCAAAATGAACTTTATAATAAACCGGCCAACCACAACCGTGACGAGGGAGAAAGCCACCAACCAATTGAAAAGCCTGTGGTTGTACTCCTTTATAAATAGAGACTTAGACTTTACCAACATCTGTATATTCATTTTTACATTAAGGTATGTTAAGCATACGAAACAGTGGCAAATCAAGGAAAATTGTTAACTAGAATAATTCCATGTACTGCAGTAAAGAAAAATAAAACACCGTTACTATACCAGACCTTTGCCATACGTCCCTCGTAGTTTGCTTTTGAAGGTCCAACACAATCATGCTCAAAAGTACGATTGCATTTCTCGAGACCTGCATTAAATTTTGCCATTGAAGGAAGCTTGAGAACTTGAAGCTGGTCCATCATGTCCTCGCAATCGGTGTACAGTGCCTCACATAGCTTTGAAGATTTATATTCATTTTGTAAAATGACATTCTTAAATACCTGCATAATTATCCTCAAGTAAATATGATTTTTCCCATAGTAAGTATAAGCTTGAAATCATCACATTCCAATTCCAAGATCAAAATAGAGCAGACTGTAAATAATCATATCTCATCCACTCAAATGCCGCTAATAATTAAAGGATATTAAGCATCTTGGTTTAATTTAGACATAACTTTCACAGTATTAACAAAAGCAAGTTATGAACGCATTGATTCTTAGAAGCTTTGTTGTGATTCATAAGTCCTTCATAGGTCGAGCATCTCACTCTTGCTGACACACTCAGTGTGTGTTCCCTACGCAAGACACTAGCAACAAACAGGACTTTTTGCTGTTTATTTACACGCTCATTAATTTTTGCAAAGAAGCAGAGTTGTTTAAAACCAAAACTATATAAACATATTTGATATGAGAAAATCATTATACCAAGTAAATACTTCAATTTACCAGCTAATTAAATTCCCAATAAGCCTATTTTCTTTTCCAAGCTTCCGTTATACTATAACGAGTATTCAAGCAATACCTTATCTATTTCTTCATCCAGTTGCGTGATTGATTTCTTAGCATGGTGACGGCCAAAATGTTGCTGATCGAATGCTTGCATGGCCTCACCTCTAGCCATGTCATGGGATGATTCAAGAGATCCTTCTGGAAGAGGTAGAGTCAATGTGGCCATCTTTTCACTGTATAACTTAAGACATCTTTCAAGAATATCTTTGTTGAAAATCTCCACAAGAGAACCTGTTGATGGAATCTCTCCCTTGTTCAAGGCTTCAAGTATCTAAATACGAAAAATAAAAGATAAAGCTGTTTTAAGGAGATATACAAGATAGATTCACACAATTCAAAAAGCATTATCTTATTTTAGTTGTGAAATTTTTCCATCTGAAAACATTAAAAATGGCAAAGGACTAAATTGGGAGAGAAAATATACTGCATAAGGGTCTGTTTGGTTCAAAGGAGGGGGAAAGGGAAGGATTTTCATTAAATATTTTGTTTGATTGAGAGGAAGGGAGGGGAGGGCAGATAACTCTCTTAATTTGGTTCACAAAGTGAAGGGAGAGATGTTAATAGAGAGAAAGAGCCAGCTTACTTTGTATCTCCTTAAAAAAAAATTATGCTACATTTTATATAAGGATATTTTGATCAATGCATTTAAAAAATTACTAAACACGTCTTCTCTCCCCTCCAAATCTCTCAATATTGGAGGTTCCATAGAGGTCGGGGTGGGGGATTTTATAAACACGCCTTCATATGCTATTACTTAAAGAAACAACAAATATCACTAACATGGAAAAAACAAGTTAGGAGAATTACTTTACATTGAACTATAACTCTAATTACTTTTATTTTTTCCATTAAAGAGAACATTAAAAACCAAGTACCTGCTTCAGGAAGGAAACAAACTCTTTCCCATTTAGAGATTTTCCCTGTACAATCTTTGGACGGATTATACTACCAACAAGCTCTTTTAGCTTCTCCCTTTTCTTCACATATGATGGATCGAGCTCCCCATCCTTCAAGTCACAAAGCTTTGTCCGCTGGAGATGTGGCTGTTTGAAGTCCAATTTCAAGGATTAGTTAGCCAACCAAAGCAGTGTTTTTAATAAAATATATATAAAAATGAATTCCACGTTAGGGTTGAAATGGAAATGAATGACCGATTTTTAGAAGACATGAGGAGACACATACTTGTGGTAAGCTAAAGGCCGTACTATTGTCGCCCATAATAGCCAATGAATCCCGGATTTGATTGATCTGATGATGTAAAATTTCAGTATAAACATTCAATACCAAACTAGTAATATTTTAACTGATAATTGGAAATTAAATTCCAGAAGAGACTATACCATATCAATATTTCTGTCTCCTGCAAGTTAAAAATAAAGAGCATCATCAAAAAATTGCTTTTAGAAAACATGAAAAATATAATGTAGAAGCAAGTAATGATACTGACTATCTTTATTGGGGACTTGTCGAAGAGCTTCATCCACCATTTGTTGCACTGATTTCCCTTCTGCAGGATATTAAGGAACATGTTAGTATCCAATAGAGTTGACATGATGGACAAGGGTAACAGCAGAGAATTATTCCCAATTATTCAGCAGTGACCAAAATAAATTTATGAGCACTGCATGAGGATACTCAAAAATTATCTAACTTACGCAGAAAATCGCGTTGGATAAGCCACAAGAGCTTAGCAGGTTCAAATGCAACATCCTGGCCCTATAAAAGCCAGCAATCGAAAAATACATCAAATTAACAACAAAAAGGTTCGTGAAATAATTGATTAGATGAGCGAGGAGCTAAGGCATGTAAACTACCTTCACTCTATTCCAACACGCGGAGATTGCAAGTGTAAATATTGAATTTGCAAAATCAAAAAACAAGTGAGTAACCACAATTTACCCAAAAAAATTGTTGCAAAGCAGAATTAAAAATGATAAGAGAGAAATGAATTAAGAAAAAAGTAAATGATATCAACAAATAAAAAGTTCATCAAAAAGCATACCTTCCATAAAATTCTTCAGCGAGCTCAACCGCAAAAGAGAGTCTAGAGATGTCAGCTTCACGTATCTGAATACACAGAGAATAGAACATTTTAGCATGGCCTCAAATTTAAAACGAGCTCATCACTGAAACATTACATGGAGTTATGATTTTCCAAATTGTTAAGGCTAAAAAAAAGACTTCTATCTGTCCACCTAACATTCCACCAACATAAAAAAGGGCAAAAAATTCTGAGGGGTTATGAGGACTAACCGTCTCAGGCAGATTATAGATAAGCACAGAACTTATTACAGTGGCCAAAGCAAATATCCTGCAAAGAAAAGGCCAATTGATGAATAGCATGTGATATCAACAAAAACCACAGTATACAAGATCAGTACACAATTACCGATCATCATATACATTCGACTTCCCAATGCTTTCAAATCCTTCTGTATCAATGTAAAAGACTGAAGTTTTTACTCCGTCAATTTCCAAATCTATAGGTGTTCCCCAAATCCATATTCCTGTATGACATGATCAAATGAGATTAAAGATAGATTGAAAAAGACTATATCTCTAACATAATCTAAGCATAACAAAGAGAAAAATGATAAACTCCATCCACCTTTTGTTTTCGTGTCACGCATGTGCCCCACACCAAACCCTATGAAAACAAATATATTAGCTAACATTAAATACTTAAAAGCTGTCAAATTACAACTGCAAATTTTACATAAAAACTGCATGTGATAAGAGTAAATTCCAGTAGCAATAAAATATGCACCTTCATAACAAGAAAGAGAGAGAAGTTGATTAAGCAAAAAAGACTTTCCAGAGCGGTACGGTCCAATTACCTGATAAAAACAGCAGTCACAATCACCTGTTAACGAAAGCCATAAAGTGATAAAAGTAGAAAGCATGAATGGTAAATGCGGAACAAACAACATTTATTCAACACATCACAAGCTTCCGTCACTATGAATCGCAGCGAAATTATCAGATTAATGTGCAACCATTCATAATAATTTTAGCTAATGAGGATCATCAACATTGGCAGATTTTTTAGCTAACCTTCCGCAATTTCTAATGCCCTACTCTTATAAAAAATTTCTGTCTCATCTTTAGGCGAAGAAAATAATAGTTGACATTTGCGAAATATTAAGACTTACATGTTTTGACACACTTTACATGGTAATATTTCCTAGAGGCCTATTTATATAGTATCTGCTGTCAAACCCTTTGACTAGTGCAACCAAGTTAAGTCAACTTTCAAGTGCAAGTTCTCAAATGTTTTAAGAAAATGTAACAGTAAGTGATCATATATCAATTAGCAACACACTCAGCGAAATAATGACTTATCTAAATGGATTATGCTATTCAACGTGATATGAGCTGAAGACTACATGAAACTAGTCCACCAAACATCAATAAGTGTCACGAAAATCCACATTAAATAAAAGGTTAAATTTAGAAAACAAAAGGATTTTATAGTTGCAGTCAAACTTACTGCCACAGATGCAATGGGGTTTGTTATTCTCTCAATAGCCTCCAAGCCTTCCTGTGATAGACGAAGTTTTGTATGACCAGGATCAGGTTCGACAATGGGAAATCTGTACACACAAAAATTGGACAAGGATAAAGACAAGTTTGTTGAGACAAGACACACTTCATAACTAACAAAAGAAGTTCGGTCATACAATACCCAAGAGGATATGACAAAACAATAACAAGGAGTGGAACAAAAGAAACAGAAAGAAAAAAAAAAAGTTGGTAATTATTATCACAAATCAATAATGATAACAATGAAAGAGTCCCGGCCCCAAATTATTGAATTGGCAACATAACACAAATACAAAATACATGTTATATTTCTTTTCAGCACCACCTAAATTAACAACAATTTCTCACCAAATCTATATACAACTTGAGATAAATATTCACTTGAATGTTCTGTTCATGCAGTGCACAAGTTTGCAGAGTGTTCCCCATTTTGTTTATATTGTGGAGGGTGAATAGTTCAGCTCATATTCTGTCATGATATGTTCTGAGCTAAGCACATGTTAATTATTATGCACAACCGCAACAGTATTCTTGTACATTAAAGCTCACAATATCTTCTGTATTTTTCCTACTAAAATGCCAACTCCTATTTCGTAATTGACCGAAAATAAAATTGACTTCTAACAGATTCTGAAAAAAATTCAAGAGTCCATTGAATAACTGAATTACTTAAATTGTACAGTATACAACTCTAGCAAGAATGGCAACTAAAAAGCCTAACTGTTTAACCGTATGTTTGGTGGCGCCGTGATTTTGTTGAAGCTACAAATTGTAGCTTTTGCCACGGTAATTCTGGCAGTCTCACCGCCGATCCAAACATACACTAAGTAATCTTCATTAAAGTTCTTGATGATAGCAATACAAAGAAGCTACATTTCATCTCTAATTCTACAAACCACCATCCATTTATTTACCATCAATACATTGGCAAACAATCGACTAAGTTCAAACAGGGTCTACTAACAGTAATTCTAAATGCAAAACTAGCTCGTGATTTGATTTGAATTTCTTAACCAACGTGCAAATTCATCCTATAACCTCATAAAAATTGAATTTTTATCCAAATTCAAACCATCTCGTGAGACAAAATGGGTGAGTGAATCTCACGTCACCCCAATAACCAAACTCCAAAGCATGAAACAAAAGGATCCAAAAGGTTTTAACTTTAACAAACAAAACAAAAACTCAAAGATTGTGTAAGGTTAAAAAACTGAAAACAGTTACCAGATCTCAGAAACAAACAAACACATTATAACAAACAAAGAAAAAGGAACTTACGGTTGATGAAAATTGATAATGGTTTCAGAAGAAACAGTTGGAGAGAGAAAGAGAAGAAGAAAAAGAAGAGAGAGAAGAGTGTCCATCAAAAGTGGCAAATGCGGTTTGAAATGAAACAATATCTGAAAATCGAAAGGAACGGAGGTTGTTGGTTGAAGGAATGTCAATCGAGAATCATAATAACTGTTGTTGAATTGAATTTACTGAACAAGGAAACTTGAAAGTTGAAACAAGACAACATCATGGGTTGAGTTTGGATCTGAAACAAGTCTTCGATTTCGATCCTTGTCCGTGCGCCGAGGTAAACCTTGTTTGGCCAATGTTAGAAAAAAACAACTCCACGGTAACTCGTTTTCTCACGTTACTATTTTTCGGTCCATTCAATTATTATTACTAGTAAATTATTTTACATTTAATTTATTTTTAATTCAAATTAATTTTCAAACTTAATTTTTGTCACGGTAACCAAACATGTATATACAAATATTCCTCTACAGAAGTGTGTATCCAAATATTAAAATATAGGACACAAGCAGAGTAGCACATTTGAAAAAGTCTAAAAAAATTGAACGTATCGATCTCGTTGACGACTCAATAAATAGTTTTATTAGCCTTATATCAAGTCTAAAGAGTTTGCGTTGGGAATATTTTAGACGCCTATCAAAAGTCAATTATCTTAATTATACAGTGGATTAGAAAAAAAATTGTAATACAATTTATTCGATTTGTTTTTTAATTGACTCAGATGATTCCAATTAAATTGATGCATATTTATATATTTGCAGTACATTGTTTATAATAGTTTAAATATATTTTTAATTTGTCTCGTAAGCACAATTTAATTGATAGTTGTAAGATCATTGATATACAGGGGTCTAAATCTGTGCCCTTGCATAAATTTTATTCAAATTTAATCTCTAATTTTATTAATTTTTACATAAAAAAATAGTATTTATAGTCTCTACATTTAGTCCGTATAAAAGAAAAATAATGACTAAAATTTAATACATATTTTGATTAAATTTATTTTTAGTCCCTACAAAATTATAAGATTTTAAGTTTAATTTCTATAAACTTTTTATTCACTTTTAGTCCATGTTTGTATTTTATAGGAACTATTTTAGAGGACTAAAAATATCATTTTTTGTAAAAAAAAATCAAAATATGGATTACGCTTACAAACTACAATATTATAAATGACTAAAATTACCATTAAAATTTTATAGGGACAAACTTGAAAATTCGTGATTTTTTAAGGATTAAAAACATATTTAACTCTTTTTAAAAATAAAAAAAAAAACATATTTTACTCTAAATTGTTATGGATTCAAATGCACACATGACTCCTTGTCGATTAAAGCAACTGGTTTTCCTTGATTAGCAATTAAGGCCTCTTTAATTTCTCCATCCAAAATTTCCAAAAAAGTCTCCTTATTTTTACATCATCTGATTTTGAATTTTGACCTGAAAAGATCCCCATTCTACATTCAAGTCCTTTACCAGTTCATTGATCTTTTCCTGACTTACCCTTCCCCACAATCAAGCAACCCAATATAATCAAGACAAAAAATTAGCCTACGACTTTGTGTTATTTGCATCATAGTACACATCTTCATTATATTCATAAAAAAATAACGGTCCTAACTGAAATACCTCGTCATCTATCGGGAAAAAAAATTCCGACCCTAAAACCAAAAATAATTCCAAATCTGACCCCTATCAAACATTATTACAAAAATGACCCATTTTCTATTTTTTTGTCTTTTAGTGCCATTACCGCCGTTTGGTTTGGCGGTAATGGCAGGTGGCACAATGGTGGTCAGATTGGGTGGCAGGGGGTGCAGGAAGCGCAGGCTTTTTGTTTAAATTTTTTTTCATTACCGTCAAACCAAACGGCGGTAATGGGCTTTTTATTTTTATTTTTTCGTTTTTTCTTTTTCACCTCTATAAATACACCCTACACATTCATCCAAATTCACAATCATTTTTTCATACATTTTTAACTTCTTTCACAATAAATTTAATAATAAAATAATAAGAATAAATAAAAAAAATTATTTATGATACTAATAATAAAAATTAATTTATTACTTTAAAAAACAATAATTACATCATTAAGACAATACTACTTTTTTCTTCTAAACCAATTACCCCAATATAAATTATGACTTTCTGTAGCACAAAATTTATTTTTTTTAGTTCGTACGGGTAGTTGGGGTAGCTGTTGGTCTTTCTCTTCCTCTTCCACTTCCTGATCGTGTATTTCAGCTTCATTGGTTTCCAAATTCGCCTCATTTTGCACTTGTGGAACATATTTTGTCCAAATTTCATTAACAAAATCGTCGTCGTTAAACCCTGCAGCCAGTCTTTCTATGGTATTGGTTTGTGGATGTGGCCATTGTGGTGCGTAGTTTGTTTGGGGATAGTTTACAATGTTTGGAGCGGTTGGTAGGTTGAAAGAGGAGTATTGTGATTGGTCTGGGTAACTGTTGTGCGGGGTGTTTTGAGTTGGATTAAAGTCATCGATTGAATAGTTTGATGTTCGGGAGCTTTCTCCATGATGACTCTGTTGAGAGTAGCTTGGATATAGTATTGGGGAGTTTTGTGAGAACTGGTTTGTGGGTTGTGGTGAGGATTGGTATGTCTGGTTGTAGTTGTAGTCAGTGGATGGGTTGAAGCTTGGGTCAAAGTAAGTGGGTGGAGGTGTAATGAATTGGCTAAAGGGTGGAGGTGTATCTGACCAGATGTTTGCATATGGCATAAGATAGGGTTCCGGTGATGTATGATAGGGTTCTGGTGCTGTGGGATAGTCCGACGACAATTGTTGTAAAATTCTTGAACATTCTACCATTGGGTTTGTCAACAGCGCTTCTCTAGAAATCCACATATGATCTCTAAAAAAGGTCCAATATCATTCAAAATATTGTCGGTTTGGATAAACCAAATGGTTATATTGAACTCCGTCAAGTGCTAACTGATGACGATGGTTCCAATTTTGGATTTGAAGCTGAAATTTATCTTCTCACGAGCCTTTTATTTTTGTATTTGCCAAAGATATCTTGTGGAAATCTTTCATATCTTTTGGCATGGCAGGTGGATGCTGAGGTAAGCCAAATTGAAGCCTTACTCTATTTGTATGATGTATTTCGACTATCTCAAAACAGATGAGATACATGTTTGCAGACCATATCTAGCTTTCTTCTTCATTGCTGTAATGGAAGCGGAGATAGGGCCTCCAACAGAACTGTTTAAAACGAAGAATGTTAGTCTTATCATGTTGATTAAAATGTAATCACGAGATTAAAAAGTGTAATACCTGATTGTATGTCATATAATCGATTTTTGAACGTGTTGAAACGAGATTATGCCTAGGATTTTCCATAATTTACTCCCACGTTCTAGCCATCTAATTATTGTTAAAATGTTATAATTAATATACTTGATAATTGAATTTAAAAATTAATAAGAAATAATATATTTATTTAACTTACATATTTGCCAAAGGAGATTGTCTTTCAGCTTGTGGTGGGTTCCTTGGCACGGGAGATATGCGTGACATTCTTGACCAAGCCCAGACCTGTAAGAGTACTGTGCACCCAGACACGTCACTAACGTTATATATTGCGGCGTCACACATAGCTCTATAAAGCATGACCAAACAAGTAGAACCCCAACTGAACTGTCCAATCTCCTGAGGTGATTTAACCAACAATGGCAACCATTTCAAATGTACAAGGTTGCCAGTATAATAAGGTACTAAACGAGTGTCTATCAAGTATAAGGGTCCATTTAGATTAGCTTATTTTAGAGCTTATGCAAATAAATAAACATTAATGTATTATTTATAAACTTATTAAGGTAGTTTATGAAAAAACAACATATAAATATACAATTTTCGTTAGTAAAATCTTATGAATTAACATAAAGGTTTATTTATTTGCACAAGCTCTTTTTCATAAGCTCAAAATAAGCTCAATCCAGACAGGCCCTAAGACATATGCTCTAAACATATGTTGAACTGTGGGGGGACCTGTTATACCATTACCTAAAATATTATCTTCGAGCCAATTTAATTTTATATTCTTCCCGTCACGCCTAACTTTATTTGGCATACTTCCTAAAGGAGATTCAACAAAATCTCACGATACGTTTGTTGGTCCGGTAACTGGTTCACCCTTAACCTTTAAACCAAGGAGCATATGAACGTCTTCCAACGTTATTGTACACTCGTCTGATGGAAAAAGAAATGTGTGTGTCTCTAGCCTCCACTAGATTGTTTGTGGGCGCAGCAAAATCCACTAGATGACAGTGATTCTGAATATAATGTTGTTTATCGTTCTACAAAAAAAAATAATGAATGATTAATCAACAAATTTTGTGAGTTTTAATCATACTAAAAAAATAAAATTAACGAATAATTAATTAACGAAATTACTTGAGGGCTGAAAAAATTAACGCATAATTAAATAAAATTAACGAAATCAATTAACGAACTTAACGAAAAAAAATTAACGAATAAAATTAATAAAATAAACTTACATTGAGGGTTTCTGAAATATGACGGGGTATGTTTGTTGCATAAATGAAGGAAGTCTTCCATCTTGAATATATTTAACACAACTAGCACTTAGCAAAAAAAAAAATATAGAGCAATTTGCAATGTTACTGATAGTATAGATAGAATTATTTTTGTGTAGTGTTGTGGTGTTGTAGTGTTGTTTTTATAGTGAAAATTTTGAAAACTGATTGAGTATTCAACATTGAATGTCTCGTGTAGTGTCCAATCCAATTAAAAGCATGCATTAAACCTGCAATGCTGCATCAATGCTTGCTGAACCAATCATTCACAACCGTCCATCAATACTGCAAGGTAGACGCGCATGGGGCATGCATATTTCAATACCGTCAAACGGTATGGCGGTAATGAACCAGCCATTCGTTTGTTGCCACGCATCCATTTGGTTGCTTTATTCATGCAAGCCTTTTTTCTCAATTGCATCATGACCGACCATCCTTCTTTTACCTTCGTCCTTTGCTTGCATGGCTACTGTAGCACCTGACCAACTTTAATTCATTACCGCCAAACCAATTGGCTGTAATGAACCAGCCAATAGTCACACTCCACGTGGCATATTGGCTTGCCTATACAAGTTTCTATTCTTAACAATTTATAAAATACAAATTTTTTTAACACACATAACACAGATAAAACAAAAATGGCACGCACACCAGAGAATGTATTTTGCATTGTTCATTACAATGGTAAAGTTTCAAGAAACCAATTTGGTTCATTTTTTAAAAGTAAACGAAGAAAATGTTTTAACATGAGTGTCAAAAGCACATTTGCTCACTTGAAAAAAAGAATAGAGCAAAAGTTACACTTAAGTGATTCTCAAGTGATATCTAAGATTATTTACCGAGCACTACAGAGCTTTGTTGCAAGTCATGTTCAGTATAATGACGCAAAAATATTTGATAATGATGATATTGCAGATATGTTTAACACACATAAAATGTTTGAGGTAATCGGTGCAATTGAGTTATCAGTTACGATAGAAAATCAGGAGATTCCATAACCTCGTCAAACACCACAACCCCGTCAAATACCACACACACACTCAAACACAGCCGTATGAATATGAACCGTCAATAAATCAATATGATTATGAACTATCGTCTTGACAACATTTAGCGTACACCCAACCTTTCTCACAAACCCAGTACAAATGTGAACCATCTTCATCATAACCCTTACCGTACACACAACCATTCTCACAGACACAGTGTTAATATGAACTGTCGTCTTCACAAGCACCACCTCAAACGCAACCACAAACACAACTCACGGATATTTTTTGTCATCAATTTCAAGACATCCTAGACAACATTCAAGAAGAAGAATGTAGTAGTGAAAGTGACGAAGACGAATCACTTCAGCATGAGGAAGATGAAGAAGACAAACAAAACGATGGACATGAAGACATCTGGGGCAACATTTTGTCTGGCGCACAACCACCGCAAGAGGCAGTACCAATTAGAGCCGCTTACTGTCCACCGCTACATATGCATAACCTTGATGTTGTTGCATATGATGCTTTACCCACTGACAATCACTGGAATACGATTGTTCCCTTTGATGGAGCTATTGCGGACGAAATGACATTTCACACCAAAGAAGATTGTTTGCAAGTCATAAAGTCTTTCCACATCAGACGTTCGCTGGATTATGTTGTTATACACTCCGATCCAGTGAGATATGTCATTCAATGTACTCACAGAGACATGTCGATTTAAGTTGAGAGCGTCCTACAGAAAAAGGAGTGGCAAATGGAAGATTGGGACCATGATCGGTCCACACAACTGCACATCGTCTTCAATGTCACAAGATCATCGCAAGATCAACTACAAAATTATAAGCGATAACATCAAAACCCTTGTGCATGCAGATGCCTCCACAAAGCCTAAGTTGATCATTGCGCATATAAGAGAAAAGTTTAACTACACGACCACGTATAGAAAGGCGTGATTGGCAAAGAATGCGGCAATCGAATCGATTTACGGGAATTGGGAGGAATCTTATAATGTTCTTCCGCAATGGTTGAATGTGATGAAGGAGACAATGCCAGGAACAGTCTTCGATTTGAAGACGCGAATTGGTGCTAACAGAGAGACACAATTTCATCGTCTTTTCTGTGCCTTTTATCCAAGCATCCATGGGTTTAACTGCTGTAAACAGTTGTCCATGTTGACGGAACATGGTTGTATGACAAGTACAAAGGAACATTGTTGCTTGCAGTAGCGCAAGATGGTAACAACAAAACAATTCCAATCGCCTTTGCGCTTGTCGAAGGTGAGACAAAGGAGGGATGAAGTTTTTTCCTGAAAAATCTTAAAAGGCACGTCACACAAGGATGTGTCGTCTGCATGATCTCCGACAGACATGAATTGATTAAAAGCGCATTCAATGACCTACATAATGGTTGGCAAGAAACTGGTCCAACTCATGCGTACTGCATCCGACACATCAAGCAAAATTTCACGAGGACAATCAAGGATGGGGATCTAAAGGATGTAGTAATTAATATGGGTAAAATTATTTTCTTACACCTTTTTAAATTCATGTTTTTATTAACTTCATTATCTGACTAATTTTTTCCATAACATACATGATATGCCCTAAACATACCCTTGTTCGAATACTACCGTGGTATAATCCAGGAGGCAAATCAGCGTGTGTTAAATTGGGTGGACAATATCCCAAAAGAAAAATGGACTCAAGCATATGACGAGGGTCGACGATGGGGCCACATGACAAGCAATATCGTTGAGTCCTGGAACTCTGTGTTTAAGGGAACACGCAACCTACCTGTTACACCTATAGTCCAAACAACCTACTATAGGTTGGCGTGTCTTTTTGCCGAAAAGGCTCAAAGTGTGTTTGCAAGGGTAGGTTCTATAGACGTGTTCAGTGAATATTGCCAGAATGTGATCAAGGATGACATTGGTAAGTCCAACACCCATCATGTCGAACAGTTTGACTGAGAAAGATATACCTTCTCTCCGTGAGACCGTCAACTACAGGGAGGGAAGGCCAATGAGAACTTTCAAGGCGGACCTACAAGCAAGGGTAGTGTGATTGTGAGAAATATCAAGTTTTACACTTGCCTTGTTTCCATGTCATAGCCGCGTGTTCTTCATTTCACCATGACTACACAACCCTTATTCCATACGTGTTCAAAAACAAGAGTGTTTATGCCATCCATAACACATCATTCAAAGTTGTCCACGACAAGAGTTACTGCCCCCATACAACGGCCCCAAGCTTTGCCATAATCCAGACATGCGAAGACTAAAGAAAGGTCGACCCAATAGTACTCACATTAGGACTGAAATGGACGAGGAGGTGGAAGAAAGGACACCGACACCGAGACTGTGTGGGTTGTGTCGGCATTCTGGTCATATTAGGAGAAATTGTCCGACCTTAAATAACCGGTAGTCAATATCATTATGTATTACATGTTCAACCAAGCTTTTATAAGTATTTGTGGCTTTTTTTTTTATCTTTAATCAAATTTCGCCGTTTAAAATAATATTCCTGTATTATGATTTTAATGTTTATTTTAATTATGTTAATTAAATAATATAATAGACGAGACAAGACAAACGCGAAAATATAATAATTAATTAAAACACTACTCAAACCAAATTACATTAACTTAAACAAACAAACAACATTAAAACAATTGATTCTCCACGTATCGACTATTCTGACTTAACATCAAAATATCATAGACCTTTTGCATTTTCTTCAGACGAAAACATCTCTTGAACATCATCATTCTTCAGAAGTTTATATTCGTAATGGTAATCAAAGTCTTTATGGGATCCCAAATTGATAAACAGCTTTCCATAATAAATCTTACTGACTTTTCGTAAAGACTCGTTAGCAAGACGAAAAATATGTTTGAGATAATTCTTTAACTCCACTAAAGTCATACATGGAGTTACTACCATTTCAAATGGTTGTATCCATTGATCATATTTAACAGTGGCCAATCTTAAAAGAGGAGGAGGAGGAGAAATAGAATCTGAACCAGAATTAGACATTATGCGAAAGAAGTTAAAAATGTATGAAAAAATGACTGTGAATTTGGATGAATGGGTATGGTGTATTTATAGAGGTGAAAAAGAAAACGAAAAAAATAAAATAAAAAGCACATTACCGCCGTTTGGTTTGGCGGTAATGAAAAAAAAACCTGCGCTTCCTGCACCACGTGCCACCCAATCTGACCACCACTGTGCCACCTGCCATTACCGCCAAACCAAACGGCGGTAATGGCACTAAAAAGACAAAAAAAAAATGAAAGTGAGTCATTTTTGTAATATGGTTTGATAGGGGGTCAGATTTGGAATTTTTTTTGGCTTTAGGGTCGGAAAAAAAATTCTCATCTATCATAATTTGAATGACACTATTAATTCGATCACTAAAAGATGTATCAATCAAACCCGCACAGAGTTGAATGGTAATTTTTCGTCAATGCACATATCTAACTTTGAAAATATTCTTATTCTTATAGTAAACATTTGGGATAAAATTTAACACATGTCAATAGTTTAGAAAGAACATGGAGCATAAGTATCGATTGAAAATATGAGTGTCTTTATTGAACCTTGTCAGAAACATATGACATTTGACTTTAAAAGTAACTTGAATTTTGCCAATGTTCCCCAACAGAACCACTGTGGTTTATGTTTGTGTTGAATAAAAAAAATATATAAATAACAAATAACACATAATTGTTGAGTTGTGATTGATTATTGTGGATCTAGTGGGACTCATTCTGGACTTTTGGATGAGTAGTATGAATATTTATAAAATATAGTTGAGTAGTTTACATAATTTAAAAATGTGAAATAATATAAAAAAATTAAGTGAGACTCGTTTATACCACTCATATAAGTGGTATGGATGTGTGTGCTCTTATACATATAGTTCAAGGATAAAATTAGACAGGGCCGGCCCAAGGGATGGGCGTCCTAAGCAAGGGCTTTAGGCCCTGAAAAAAAAATCTTTTTTTATTAAGGGAGAAAGGTCTCCAATTAATGATATGTTCAATAGTTTATAGCGAGATAATCTTTGGAGAAAGACTTCGGAGAAAGACACAAAGGCCTTCAAGAAAAGAATATAAGTGTTTTCCATCTCTCAAAAGAATTGTGATATTAATTTTTTATTTTTTTTTAAAAAAACTCTTTGTATTTTTTGTTTTTTTTTACATTGACTTTCTCTTTGAAACCTGCGTAACTTTGAGACAGCTTCTTCGTTATCATCTTTTTGTTTACTTCAATTTTTTTCTTCAGACTTTTGGTTTTCTCAATTTCACATTTACAATGTCTCAACAAATATTAAATGAATTGTATTTATTGTCGATTGAAAAATAAATGTTAAAAGAAATTTATTATGACTAGCGAGAAGATGGACACTCACATGCCCGTCTTTCCGTTTTTTTATTGCGCTAACGCGTGTATATTATCAACGATATTTTATCAAAATTTGCGTGTAAATTACAAACAATATTTTATATAATTTTTTTGATATAGATTAAAATTATAAGTATAGATATTTGTGACTTTTAAATGTAACAAACTCAACAAACCATATTTATCTTTTCATATTGAGAACAATAATATAACAAATATAATAAAAATTCTTATCTTTTTTAATAACACCAACAATATAACATTATTATAGAAAAATATGTTTAAGGGTATAATTGGAATAACAAAAAAGTCAACCAAAAAGAGGCGAAACATTTTATTTTTTTTAACTAAAACAGCCTCATTTTAGAGTTTGTTTTAGGTTTCATCAAGTGTTGGGCCGGCCCTGAAATTAGACAACCTTGACGAATGAATGGAAAAGTTGGTATGATTCAAATAGTAAATAGTCGTCGGAGAATCGAAAAAAACCAACAAGCGAGAATCGACAACTAGGCTACGTTAAGTAACATTGATAGGCTAACACCAGCATCTGCTCTTAGGTATTTAACTCGTCAATAAGAAGGATGACTTCCATGAACATGGACTCCCATGCATTGGGGAGTTATATCTAATTTCTATTGTTGTAATTCTTGAACATTTGAGATTGTTGCTGCAAAAATCAAACACAAACATAAAAAATAATTCTATCATACAAAAATACGTTGAGTCGTAGACTATATCACTCTCTTTTAGGTGTTTTTTGACTCTATCTCAATGGTACAAGAATTAATAGCTTCATCGTTGTTAGAATAAGAAGTCCTCCAATACTTTAGTACGAGTACTCTTTGTACAAAGAGAATCCACCAAACCAACAACCTCATTAATTTCCTATATTTCTCAGTATCTAAATATAAGAGAGAGAGAGAGAGAGAAAACTAATAAAAATGAAAGCGAATTGTTTTTCCGGTCTCCCTTGTTCTAATCATATACTATCATATATATATATATATATATATATATATATATATATATATAATAAACATGGTTTAACATTAAAATGATATCATTGATATTAAAGATTAACGGTATTGTATACTCTTTACTTTCACACCCATTAAATGCCAAAGGTGAAAATTACTTGAGCAGAAACTCAATGCTCAACATTTGAAGAAGCAGAAGCAATCATAACTAGTTCCTCCACAAGAACCATATATTGCATCGAACTCCAAGTCGAGACACGCTTCATCACAGTCCGAATCAGTACAAGGCCCTGACCATGTTCGATTTGGCCTTCCACAAACTTTTTCTTCCACCCCTGCACATAAAAAAAGGCTTAGAATTGAAGAAGCACGAGAGAATAAATATATACTGCTTAGTTAGTTGTACCCCATGAGAAAATAAGGAGAATGACAAGGCAGAGGAACATGAAGACGGGGTAGAATTTACTAATAAAAGAAGTCATGATTTCTAAATGTAAATGACTTTCTCTACCAACAAAATGTTTTTCTCTAAAGTGTGTGTATATATATACCTCAAAAAATTGCAAGTTGAGCTAAGATTTACAATTTATTATTATTATTATTTTAATCCGCCCATATAACATTTCTATGAGTCAAGGCACGAAAAAGTTTATTGAAAAGAAATTAAAGTTTTCAATTTTATCATTATCAATCACTTCTAATTCGCCCACGTAGTCTTTCTAGGAGCCAATACATGGAAAAGTTTATTGAATAGATAATCAAATAATTTAGAGGTGACCCATATCATAAATAGTAATTATATAAAGAATTTTATACATATACACTGTCACTGTAATAAAAATGCGGCAAATTCTATGGTACACCCCAAAATTTGAGTGTACCGGTACACTCAAATCGTTAAATTTATAATTAAATGAGTTATTTTTTTTGAAGAAAAAGAATTATTTTCTATCATTGACAATTGCAATAATTAAATCTCATTTACCAAAAGCGTCGACAAAAAAAAAATATTTTTGAATTTTTATTACTCATGACAAAGAATATTTATTATTTTTTATGAGAAAATGTTAAAAATTTAATATGATTCTTATAAACAATGAAATGATGTTTTTTCATATGAAATGATGTTTTCTAAAATATAAATATTAACAAATAGCTCTTTATTTCATAAAATGATACTTAATTTGTAAATTTATGAAACAAGAGTACCGGTACACCTCAATTGTGAGGTGTACCGTAGAAGTTCCCTAAAAATGCACATTATCGATCAATTATAATCATTAGATCAACATAAACCACTAGTGAAAAATGGTGATTAAAAGACCCTATTTTTTAACATGTTTTTTTTTTCTTCTAACTGTCTGCAATGGTAGCCGTGTTAAAAAAGTGATGCGGTGAGATTTTTTAAATTAAATTGATAGCGCCAAACACTCAAAATTGGTTGTTTAAAAGTTAAAACCAAGGTCGGCTCAAAGGAGCTGCCAGTAAGGCAACCACGTCAAGACTCACATTTTTTTTTGGCCTCGATTGTCATTTTTTAATTTCATTAATAACATTAATTTACTATTTGATAATAATTATTTTACGTTTCATGGTCTAAATTTTGCTCATAATTTTGCTACTAATTGATTTACTCAAAATTCATCAATCATTTGAATGTATTTCACATTTATTATTGTGTTATTTGATATTGTAAAAACAAATTAGTTTTAAAAGACTTTCATTTTTCTGTGTTAGTGTTTAAAGGACCTCATTTTGAATTTTAGATTTATTGGGTTGACATTGTTTAAATAAATCCTCGTGAAATTTAGAAAGTAATTAATATCTAATAATATTTGAAGCGATGTTTTTTTTTGTTGAAATGACGTTTGATTCATAGCAACAATAGTGTAAGAATCAAATTGAGTGTATGCCACAATTGTGAAAATTCAATGGAGATTAGATTTATGGTCATAACCTATACCTTTTAATTGCCTCGGTTTTAGTTCTCTATGAGTTCTACTCTCAAAAGCCCAAAAAGATTAATCGACAAGTAAGCGACACTTAGTCGCAGCAGAGGTGGGGATGATACATGCAGGTAACCACACTCAAATAAGTAAGAGAGCAAGATAAAAATGAGAGGTACCATGATAAGATATTGAGTACATTAGGTTGTGAACAATGCTTATATGTATAGTGAGAGAGAGCCCGATAAGGAAATATGACCAACCGTTAGGCCCAACGAAGAAGAGATGTTACACTACTGAATGAGATCTTGCACGAGTAAGGCTTATTGGGCGGAAAATTACTCTTCTCACTTATGAAATAGCTCATTCCCTTATATCGGCGACAATTAACTGCCGCTCGACATTTTTCAGCGGCAGTTAACTGCCGCTGGCACTTTTAAGATCGGCACAATCACCTTTTAAGTCGGTTCAACTGATCTTAAAAGTGTTAGCGGCAATGTTTACTCCCAAATTTGGTAAACAACCGCTAGTCTAAATTAATTGCTTGCGAGACCAACTAGTGAATCTCAGGAGCATAGTGCTTTGCTTGAATTCTTTAAATTATTTGAATGTCCATTACGCATAAACATTTAGTGTAGTTTTGGGAAATTAAATGCGCAAGTCACTTGAATTACAAGCAACAAGGGAAATAAACTTTTAATAAGAAAGCGCGCTGTTTCGATCGAAACAGATGAAGAAAACCGAATTTAAAGAAAACACAGTAAAGTTCGCATGAAATTTAGAATGCTTGAAAGATACATTTTATAAAAAAGGTAAATTGCATTGAATTGTAAAAGATGTTTTACATAAAAGGATGGTTCACAGATTCATACTTGGATCCCATTTCACTCGTTTCTCTCGATAGCGTGGGTACTTTGAGTTTACAAGGATTTTGTATAAATGAATTGCGACCTTATTTCTGACTATAAAACTACTATATATAGACTTTCGAAAATAAACTGCCCTAACGGTCGAACATTATACTACTGCCGAATGTCCTGCCACGTACACCCTGCATGCACTTAACTGCCCCTTAGAACGGTTGCATCCTTCGAAGTCGAACTGAGTGTTGTGAAAGTTTGTCAGGATTGTGCTAAGTCCAGAGCTTTGTTGCTTCGATTCGATCATACGCTTGTTCGATCTGCCTTGTGGTTCGAAGTCCTCCTTCTTTGCCTTAACCTTGTATTTGTAAATATCCTTTTGAATCTGTGAACAATTCCAGGATTCTTTTTGTTCTTCGATTAAACAGAATCTTTGCAAGATTCCCTTCAGCATTTAATGCATATTTAGAGCATATTCTTGGCTCATAAAAATATGGGCTAACAAATTGCCCCCCAAAAATGTTAGGTTCGACGGAATATAATGTAGGAGAAAACTGACATTTTTGAAAAACTGTAACTTTCGACGGAAACTTTACATCTTCTTAAACGATGACGTCATTTACCTCGAGCAGTTCCCAAACCAGTTATCATTACAGCACTATTTTCGGAGCCTAGAAGAGGTAACCGACGGCTTGGTCCAGAGACCCTTCAGTTTTCCTCTCGCCACGTGGTTGAATTTTTTCAACTTTTTCAACCAAGTCTTTTCAGTTTCCCTTCAGTAATGAGTATAAAAATCTACTTTTCACTTCTCCCATTGTCATTTCCTTTCCAGAAAAAACCTCTTTAGGAAAACCAACTTTCTTCTTCTCTCTATCATGGAGAAACTTTCAGAAGATTTACTAATCATCATTACTAAAAAAGTAGCAGCAACTGGTACTCAAAACTTACTCAACTTTAAGGCAACTTCCGTTACTCACCGTCGATTGGCGAACAAGAAGACAGTTTTTAGGGCTTTGCCTCGTAGCTGTGTCTGGTATTTCTATGACCATTTTCCTCCTGCTGAGAAACTTGCCTTCATGCAACGAATGATCCAGAGTGGTCACGAATCATTCAGCCTAGTAGAGACAGCCAGACTCCTTTATGATGAACCTAACAACTTGAATGGCATTCTCCGTATTTTGCGCAAAGCAGCTTCCCATGGCGTGGAAGGGGCAAAATACTTACTGATGATACTGAAAATCCTTTCAAAAGATGGATTCTCAATGGAGGAAGTTTTTCCCATTTTCAAAGATCTTTTCGATCGTCGAATGCTAGCAGACTGCAGAAGATCTACTTGTGGAGGACCAGGGTTCCCCTACTTTTTGCCACACAGACCTCATCGTGGTATTAGGCCTTTACCTCCAAGCTTGGTCATTCGTTTCACCTGCATTGCTTCAGGGAAATGCAAAGGACATGGGAGAAGATCTGGGATTTTCTGGCCCTTACCTGGTTCAGACAATGAATACTATGGGACTGAACTTTGCTTCTACTGTCGTCTCGACCTAGAAGTTAAATGGTTCCTGCATGAATTTCACTTCTTGGAGATCGAAGGTTTCTAGGTTCCTTAGGCATTTAGGATATAACCTCTCTCTTTTTTAGGGCCTATAAACCATTTTTGATGTATTTTGGATGTTGATCAATATCTTCGATGTCATTATGCTTCGACATCTTCGATGTAATATGCCTAATTTTTGGCTTCGACTTTTAATGCAATCTAATGCCTTTTTTATTTCCTATTGCTTTCTATCTCCAAATTCGATTTGAACAATGAAACATATTCGATTTGAACAATGAAACTTCGACACTGTAACCTTACGCGTCGAATGAGAAATTACAAGTTTCGACTCTAACGAAACGGAAACGGAAGGTTGTTTTCATTTGAAACAAGTTTATGGCACCATTTCTCGAAAGCTAATGGGCCACGTTTACTGACGTCATGATGGCACGTTTTACTGAAACGGCGTCATGATGGCACGTTTCACTGTATAACTGTCACCTCGATTCCCACTATCATCATGAGTTCCAACTTTCTAGGAAAAAGTGGGACACGTGTCACACTGGGAAGTCGAAGTGATTTTGATTTGACAGATTTTTTTTTTTTTTTTTTTTTTTTTAAAATGAAAAAGTAACCCTATAAAAGGCCAGAAACGGCCATTGAAGAACTTTTCCAGACGAAAAACCTTCAGAGTTCTTGCTTTTTCACTTTTCGCTTCTTAATCTTCTTAAACTCCTTACAAATCAAACCAATCCGTTGTTTCCTTCCTCAATCGTTCGTTCCTTAATCTCTAGTGAAGAAACTCTCTCCTCAGAATCATTGGCATTGATTCAAACAGTTCGTCATCTGAACCCTTTTTCGTAACTGTTCATCTTCTTCTTCGATAATGTCTTCAGAAGATCAAGAAGTTCCCATAGCTGGAAGATGGCCAAGTGCTATCACAAATAATGATGGCAAAGATATGGTACCCGAACCTCATGGGGACGCCGCAAAGAAAGCCGTCTGGGAAGTGAACATAATGATCCCATTTTCTGTGGGCGGCCATACCTACGCTTTTGGTGGGCCTTTTCCAGACCAGTCAGCTTTATCGAAGGCTATGGACCAGGTATTCCCTTCGTTCACAACTTGTGAGCCCAGGATCTTACTCCAACCCTCTTCGATGTAGCTGCTCTTACAGGCCTTAGGCCTACTGGGGATACTTATGACCCTACCATCACTAATGATGATATCAAAGTTGACTTTAAAAAGGCAACTTTTGTCAAATACATAGCTGAGAACAGGGGTGATGATGATGATGAAGTATCCTTCGAAGAACATGTTGCATTCCTGACCCTGTGGCTGTCGCACTTTGTTTTTTGTTCGAAATCTCTGCAAGTGGCAAAGAGATTTATTCCTATGGCCCAGCAAATTGGAGAAGGCAGGGCATTTGGGCTTGGTAAACTCTTGCTGGCCGTTCTCTATGATTCGATTGGTGAGGCCTGCGATGACTTGAAAAAATCGAAGGATGGTTCTTCCTTCCTGGTGTCTGGCCCAATGTGGCTTCTTCAACTGTGGCTTAATGCCACTTTCGAAAAGGAAATGGGATTGTTCATCCCACAAGACTACGTTGAAGAAGTTGCAAATCGTTCTATTGAGGGGCAAAGGGCACTTCGCCTGACGCCCAGGATCTTAGGTCAGAGCCCACAGAGGCTCTTTCTCACATATATGCAAATCTTCCTGGACTTCAAACACTTCCTTCCACAACATGCCCCCTTCCATAAGAGACAATTTGGTCCAGCTTGGTTTACGGAAGATTTCCCCACCATTGATCCAGACAATGAAGACGAAGTAAACGAAGTATGGTCAGCTTACTTGTCTCCTGCCGTACTTTCCTGTAGGACTGGGGTGAAATCGAACTACCTAGGTTTGGTTGGGTACCAACCTCATCTAGTGTCAAGACAGTTTGGGTTTTCTCAACTTCGACCCAAAGGTATGTTCTCAGACCCCAAAAATTTTTTGAGGGGAGCTAACCTCTCAGATAAACTTTACCAGAAATTTCTGAAGTTATCTGAAGAGTTCTTGTTCGAATTACACCCATTCGAATACAGTGCTTCGTTCTTCTGCACCACAGAATTCACGAGATGGTGGGGGAAGCATTTTTCTGGTCACTCAGTGGGAGATACTAAAGCTATGATTTCCAGACTGGAAAGTGGCTTTTCTCAGCCAATCATCGAAAACATTCGTTCGAAGCTCCCTGCTCGAGGTATCAAACTTATTTGTCACTTATTGATATTTGCTAGTTTCATTTATTTATGCCTTTCGATTTCATCTGTTCAGGCAAAGCACCAGTGACAAAGAAAGGTGTAGAATCATCTCGAGCTGGGGAAAAGCCCAAAAAATCGACTGGCATAAAGATCCAGGATGCCCCGAAGGTGAAACAAGAAAAGGTAACTAATTTCATTTACCTTGTTTTAACTTCCAACATTTTCTAACTCCTTTCTACTTCGATTATGGCAGAGTCGGAAAAGAGAGAGTAGCTCTGGGGCTACCACAACCTCTAAAAAATCAAAACCTGAGGTCATCTATAGTATAGATGAAGAAGAAGTAAGCCCATTCGAACGTTTTCAACTACCTCAATTTTTGATCTAATGTCGATCCTTTTAGCCTTTTCTTATCTCCTCTTTTTCCTTTTTTCACAGGAAGAGGAGGAAATTCCTCTTATTAGGAAAAGAAAAACGCCCCCCAGCTCGACACCCACCGAGTCCGTCGAACAGACGGGTCTTGGTAGTTCTCAGGCTCAGGAGCCGAAAGAGAAGAAAAGGAAGAAAGACAAGAAAGCCAGGCCTGAAACATCTACAGATCGACAAGCAGAAGAGCCTGTTGAGAAGAAGAAAAAGAAAAAGTCTTTTAGGTCTTCAGGAGATCATTCGAAAGCAACTCCTTCTGAATCTCAGCCTGCTTCGACTGAGGTTGACAATCAGGCTGACAAAGAGCCTAAAGGCCAAGAGGATGAGGGAGGGGTTAAGACTCCTGAAGACCTTAATCCAAATCCCATTATTGCAGAGGTTGAGGTACGGATTTATACATAAACTTCTTCTTTTATGAATAAGATTGCCTTTGCTGACGTCCCTTTTTACTTCGTTTATATTTCGAATCAGGTGGAAGGTCATGCAGCAGAGGATGCTCCAGCAGGGAAAGAAAAAATTCCAAGCCCTCTTATCGAAGAGCCTCCCAGTCCTGTAAGAACTGAAGCTGTTGCTGAGGCAGAACCACAGAAAGAAGACCAACCAGATCAACCAGCTGTGTCTGAGGGTCCTAGTGGTTGGAGGGGCAAATCTGTCGAATGTGAGACTGAACAAGCAGAGGCTGCTGTTTCTTCTGAGTCGAGCAAGGGTTATTCGCCCTCCCCTGAGAGACAACAATTCGATGATGAGGCTATCAAAGAGGCTGAGGTTGGAGGGTCAGAAATTTTGCCCGAGTCTTCGACTTCGAAGCTTTCCGCCAGCTTAGGGTTGCCTGAAGAGGAATTCATGCATATGCAAAGTTCAGACCCAGCAGCGACCCTTCGACTTCTGCTTGCCAGACAAACCCCTCCTCAGACTTCAAGTGACAGGGCCACTGATTCGACTCAGTCGGCGGAAGAAATTAACTCATCTGTGCGCCAAGACTCGCTTCTGCTAAAGCTGACTACAGATTTTGTAATACAAGACGTGCCCAGCATAATCAAGGCAAATCTCTCCAGCGCCTTTGGACTTCTCAACTTTTTGAAGAAACTCCATAATCCCTTGACTACCGACGAAACCTTAGGGAAGGTTATTCAAATCGAATCAATTATTGATCAACTAGCCAAAACTGTGCAGCATGATGAGGACAGTGCCGTGAGACTTGTTGCTCAGCAACGAACACATGACCATTTGCTCGAAAGGGCTAAAGCTGCACAGGTCGAGGTTGATCGATTAGCAAATCTCACCAAAGAAGTGCACCCTGATATTAAGGCTTGCAATAACAACATCTCCGATTGGGAAAATACTATCCTCGTGTTGCAGTTTCAAATCGACAGCTATAGAAAGAAGATTGCTGAAGAGGAAGCCAAACGCGACCGACTCGAAAAGGACGTCAACAATTCGATCAAGGCTCGAATTGATGAGAAGGGAAGGGAGGGTCTTAAAGCCTATAGTGCTTCTGCAGTACTACTTGAAGAGGTTAAGAGTTTGGAAAATGCTCGTCAGGTCTTCGACAAGGAAATGAACAGCTTAACCAAATTGTACTGGGAGTCTGTAAAGCATTTGTAATCCCTTAATTTTCTTGTGAATTTCGAACATCTTTTGGCATATTTTGATTGTAATATTTAGGACATGCCCAGTTTGTGGCAGTTTCCTTAACCATCATTTCGAAATTTCTTTTGAAATTTTATTCTGCGCTTTATTTTTTACTTCGAATCACTTTGATTATTTTAGCATTTTTTTTTAAAAAAAAAACGCCGGATATCGAAGCATTTATGATACACAACGACACACTTCTTTTTTAGTAACGGATAAGATTGCGCGTATAACAAAACGCGTAACTATCAAGCCATATTTCTGACTGGCTCTAATTTCAAAACGGGTCAAACATCCGTTTTCAAACAAACTTGCTGAACTGGCGTGAATTTTGAGAAAAATTAGGAAACGGTTGAAAAATCATTAATGATTCTAACATTATATATATGGTCATTCTCTATCCATTTTACTTACTCCACTCTGCAAGTCATAATAATATAGCCAGTATCATCAATTTTGAAAGAGAAACATGGGCAAAGGCAAACAAATTGCGAAGAACACCGATAGAAAGAAAGCAACATCTGCAAAGAAAGACAACAAAAAGGCTGCTGATTCTTCAAAGAAGACCAAGAAACCTTCTTCCAAGGGCGAAAGCTCAAGAACCTGCAGGGTTCCTCCTCCTGAAGGGAAAACACCTTCGAATGCTCAACCAGAGGTTTCTTCCTCAGAGTCTGATAGTACGGATCCTGATTGGGCAGAATTCCTTTCGACTTATGATGAAAACAAGGAGTACCTTCGTTCCTCAGACTCAGAAGTAAATTCGAAATGAAAGCCTATTCAAAATCAACGTGTCTTTCTTTTAGATGAGGGCCTATTCAAGATTAACGTGCCACTTTTCCTTTTGTAATTCGAATAGAATCTTAGGTATGATGGGTAGAAAAATCCAAGATAAAATCTTTGTATGTTGAGGGATGAAACCCACCATTTCTAATTCGAATGTTTGATTTTAATGGCATCTTCGCTAGTTGCCACTTTAGTTATTTATTTATTTATTTTTTTTTGAACTATTCTTGATTTATTCGAACCTCTTGCAGCATTGGTTTATATCTTTTCAAATACTTACCATTTATGCTCAAGGTACGTTGATCAGGAGTTAATTCCTCTAACTCATAAGCACCATTCGAATAAATCTGAACTATCTTAAATGGTCCTTCCCAATTTGGGGACCACTTGCCCAGGATTCGATCTTTTCTATCCATGGGCAGGATGACTTTCCACACCAAGTCTCCAACATTAAAAGTTTTTGACTTTACTTTCTTGTTATAAGATTTTGCAACTCTTTCCTTTTGCCTAGTCAAGACTTCTAATGCTCTTAATCTCTCCTCATCTAAATCAACCAACTCATCTGACATCATTTCCCAATAATGATCAATTGGTATGTCCATTTGTTTTTGTATTCTGGCTGATTGCAAATGTATTTCGACTGGAAGTACAGCATCATGACCAAACGTTAGTCGAAATGGGGTAGTGCCAGTTGATTCCTTAGGAGAATTTCTACATGCCCATAAAACTTGATCCAACGTTTTATTCCAATTTTTAGGTTTTTGGGCAATATGTTTTTTAATCAAGTTAATAATAATTTTATTGGCTGCTTCAACTTGACCATTTGCTTGCGCGTAATATGGTGTTGAGGTTAATAATCGAAAGCCAGTTTCTTGAGCAAATTCTTGCATCTTTCGTCCTGTAAAGACTGAACCTTGATCAGTGGTAATTGTTTCAGGGATACCATACCTGTAAATAATATGGTTTTGAATGAAACTAATTACCGCCTCCTGATCGACATTTGGTAAAGGGACTGCTTCGATCCATTTAGTAAAATAGTCTATTCCAACTAAAATATATCGTTGGTTTTTAGACGAAGCAGGCTTAACCTCACCAATTAAATCCAAAGCCCATCCTCTGAAAGGCCAAGGTTTGATTATGGAGTGTAACTCACTAGCAGGTACATGTTGTATCCCTGAATGCTTTTGGCATTCTTGACAGCCTTTAGCAAATTCTATGCAGTCCTTTAGCATAGATGGCCAATATAAACCTTGTCGAAATAAAAGCCATTTCATTTTATGGCCTGCTTGATGTGATCCACAAGCACCACTGTGAACATGGGAAACTGCCAGATATGCTTCTGATTCACTTAGGCATTTTAACAAAATTCCTTCTGCAGTCTTTTTAAATAATTCATTTCCCATAATCACGTAGTTCAAAGCCCTATATTTGATCTTTCGAGCCACATTACCTGTTGGATTTTCCAAATATTCTACAATGGATTTTCTCCAATCATTATCCAACATATTGTCAATGGCCAAAATTTGGATTTTTTCCTGAAGATCATCTATGTTTTCATCTTCACCACCTTGTGTTGTACTTGCCCCCACAAGTTTTGGCATTGATAATGTAGTGCTCAACGGCTCTTGTAACACTAGTTTATCTTTTATTTCGATCAACTGAGTTAATTTTTCTTTCGACATTTTGTACCCTGAAGCTATTTGGGCTAAATCATTCGCTTCTTGGTTTTCTAGTCGAGGTATATGTTCAATGTTAATACAATCGAAATGATTCAGAAGAGAACTTGCTATAACAAAATACTTTGCTAAGTGTTCTTTCACACATTTGTAATCTTGTGTTAATTGTCTCAACACTAACTCTGAATCACCCCTTATGCTAACATTTCTTGCCCCCAAGCTAATTAAAATTTCAAGGCCTGTGATTAAAGCTTCATATTCAGCCTCATTATTTGAGCAAAGACCTTTAATTTTATATTTAAACTTAGTTGGGACTTTTGTGGGGGATATTATTAAGATCCCAATCCCAGTTCCATGTTTATGTTTAGAACCATCGAAATACAAAACCCAAGGTTCAGTATCTACATAGTCCTGAGACATTTCGATCACTGAGTGATCTACAATAAAATCTGCCACAATTTGACCCTTAACCGATTTCAAGGGCTTGTAAGTTAAAGAATATTCTGTCAATGCTAAAGCCCACTTTCCAATTCTACTGTGTAAAATAGGCTTCGATAACATGTGCTTAATAATATCATAATGAGAATACACATAGACATCAACAGGCTTTATATATTGCTTAAGTTTAATACAAGAGAAATACAAACAAAGACAAAGTTTTTCTATGGCAGTATATCTAGTTTCTGCATCATTTAATACACGACTAAGATAATAAATTGCATGCTCCACGCCATTTTCATCTTCCTGAGCCAACATGCTCCCAATGGTATTGTCAGACGCAGCAATGTACAACTTCATATCTTTACTTCGACTAGGAGGCATTAGTACTGGAGGCTTAATCAAATACTCTTTAATTTCTTCGAAAGCCTTTTGATGCTCCTCTTCCCATTTGAATGGTTCATCTTTCTTGAGTCGAAGCAATGGCGAAAAAGTTTGAGCTTTGCCACTTAAATTCGAAATGAATCTTCTCAAGAAGTTGATTTTCCCTAGCAAAGATTGAAGCTGTTTCTTGGTCGAAGGAGGCTTCGTCTCAAGAATAGCCTTTGTCTTGTTCTGGTTTATTTCGATGCCTTTTTTATGCACCAAAAAACCAAGGAAATCTCCTGCATGCACACAAAAAGCACACTCTAATGGATTCATTTTTAATCCATGTTTCCTCATCCGTTCGAAAGACTGCCTAAGGTAATCCAAATGGCTATCTTCGGATGAGGATTTGATGATTATATCATCTATATAAACTTGCATGAATATGTCTATAAAATCATGGAACATAGAATTCATGGCCCTTTGATAAGTGGCCCCAGCATTTTTTAAGCCAAAAGGCATAACAACCCATTCATAAGTGCCTAATGCACCGGGGCATCGAAATGCTGTTTTTGACACATCATTTTCAGCAATAAATATTTGGTTATAACCAGAATAACCATCTAACATGCTTAAAAATTCGAAACCAGCTGCTGAATCTACTAACATTTCTGCTACTGGCATAGCATATTCATCTTTAGGTGTAGCACTATTTAAATCCCTAAAATCTATGCATACTCTAAGAGTTCCATTCTTTTTAATAACAGGGACTATATTTGCTAACCATTCGACATACCTGGCAGCTCTGATGAATTTACACCTCAGCAGCCTTTCGATCTCATCCTTGATCTTGGACATGATTTCTGGTGCGAATCTTCTTGGTAATTGTTTCACTGGCCTCTTTCCTTCTTTGATAGGTAGCTTTAGTTCGACCATTTCTCTGCTTAGCCCAGGCATTTCGTTGTAATCCCACGCAAAGCAGTCTTTGAATTCTTTAAGAAGAAGCAACAGCTTTTCTTTTAGACTTGAAGTGATATTGGCGCTGATATAAGTTGGCCTTTTAATCGAGCCATCTCCAATATCGATCTCCTCCAAAGGATCTTGTGCTTGCATTTTTGGCGCCTCACTCATAGGATCCTTCTCGAACCCCAGCGGCTCATCGTCATAGATGCAGTCAAGTCTTCGATCCCTTGTTTCTTTGACTTCCTGATCTTCGATCTTGGCCTCTACTGCCATATTTTGTTGAAACTCAGCCTCAAGGGCCGTATTTAATCTATTTTCGGCCATATAAGCCGTAATCCTGGCCCATGCAGTGGCCTCAGTCATAGTAGTCTTCATATATATTCCACCCAGTTGGTGGAATGACTCCATCTTCAGAAGAAGCAGCATTAATTTCTTCTCTCTCCCATATAAAGCCATGGGCAGGGTGGAGCTTGACAGAATGAATGACATTGTCACTTGGCACGAAAGCAGAATCCTTGTCACCACAAGGTGCTATATTAGCCAAATTTTTGTCAAAGGTTTGTGGGGTGACAATGTCAACCTCTGACTTATAGAAGCTTTGATCTGCCTCTATGTTTTCAACAATCCCATCTTCCCTCCAAATAATAAGTTTCTGGTGGAGAGTGGATGGTACTGCCCCAACTCCGTGGATCCATTCCCTTCCTAACAGCAGGTTAAAGTTAGCCTTGGATTGAACCACCAGGAAAAGAGTTGGTCGAACTATGCTGCCCACAGCAACATCAACTTGTATGGCTCCCATCGAATAGCCAGTTTTGCCCTCATAATTAGAAAGCACAATGTTGTGGGCAGATAGATCGCTGTCATATTTCCCAATCCTGTAGAGCGTAGATTGAGGCATCAAGTTGACAGCTGCTCCCCCATCAATGAGCACTTTGTTGATCCCAACGTTCTCAACCTTTGCCCTGATGAAAAGGGGTTTGAGATGGCTTTTCATCCCAAGACTTGGCCTTTCGAAAGAGGCTTGTTGCTCCTCAATGCAGCCATTGTTCATCACATAGTAACATACAGGCTTTGGGTCAGCCATATCAAGATGATCGAATTGACCTTCGATCTCAGTAACTTCAGATTCGACATCATATTCAGATGGCAAGATGGATACCACGCAGATGACGTCGAAATCAGGTTCAGAGTCCAGCAGATCCTCGTCCTCCATCTTATCTTCATTCACCGGAGGAAAGAGTCTTTCTTTTGCAGGCCTCCTGGACACATCCTTATATTGGCCAGTTTGCAGATTCTGTTCGGCCAATTTCTTTTGACGCTGAAACCTGCGCCATTGGGTCCTTGTCATAGGATTCTTACCCTTGTAATTGTTTCGGTAAGAATACTTATTAGCCTCCTGTGGGCCAACTTGCTTCGTTCCACTGGAACCACCTACCTCCATAGTTCCTTTGTTGAACCTTATGAGCCCCTGGTGCATCCATTTTTCGACAGGAATCGAACCAGAAGGAATAAAGGTAGTCTTTCGACCAGATTTCTGGTTGTTGTTCGACTGCACCATAGTCCTCTTGCCTTTATCAAAACGCTGGTTTTGCGTTGCCCCCTTGTTGACAACCTGGTACTTCTTGAGGCCCTCAGTAGCCTCTCTATCACACACTGCACTGCAGCGGGGACACAGCATTACATTCTTGTTTTCGAGTTTGCATCTATTCAGAAAATCGATCAGATCCTCTTCAGTCTGAGGATACACAACCTTCATCTTCTCGTTGTAGTCTTCTTCAGATATGCCTTGAACTTGCACCTCAGACACCTCCATGGCTTCGACCATCATTACTCCTTGAGGTTCCGCATAGAGAGTTTCAACAGCTTTTGGTGCCTCAACATTCGCCTGAGTTGTCTTTGGTTTCTCACCAAATTTGAGTCTCCCCTCATTGAGAGCCTTTTGGACCAGATCCTGATGACCTTGAGTCATGTCTTAGTTTTTCCCATTTTTTGATGTTATTTTGTACATTTTTGAGAGTCTTTACTTGGGTTTCTCTTGCTGGAAGTAGTCTTGGTTGGAAGGATTTAACAATCATGGAACTTGAGGATTTGCAAAGATTTTTAAGAAGTTTTAAAGTCATCGTGCCACGATGGACCTGTGTCGTGGCACGATGAGAAGAGGTTGGAACTGTTCTTGTCACTGGAGTTTTCGTGCCACGATGGGTGTAGACGTCGTGCCACGATGGAACTTTAATAGCATTGACCTGGGGTTTAATGAGGCCGTCGTGCCACGATGGACCTGTGTCGTGGCACGATGGGTCGGTTTCAGAACCAATGATTATAAAAGCCAGACGCGTTTTCTGAAGGAGGGTTCGGAAACTTGGAGAACGGAAGCGCGATTTTGAGAGCAAAGAACTGAAGCGGTGGCTTCCCCATCCAACTCACAGTCAGTCTTTGTATGTTCTTATGTTATTATTGATTATGCTATTTTGTAATTCAATTATGAGTAGCTAAATCCTCCATTGTTAGGGATGAGAACAGCTAGATGATGACTCTTGTTTTGTAACCCTAACCTGATCTTTGAATGAATTTATTGAATCATGTTTCTTATCTTTATGCTTAATGCTTTTATTGATTGATCATCATTAAATTGTTGTATGATTCATATTGTGAAACGGAAGTGGAATATATGAATGCTCAAGATAAGAAATTCTCGCCTTTGTAATCTAGGAATAGATACAAACCCTTGAAACCGTTTATCAATTCATGTCCATTCATGCTTAATTCTGAATTGTCAAACTTGCTAAGGAATTAGGGTTTACTTTAGAATTAAAGTTTCTGTCGCTAAGGAATTAGGGCAAGATTATTTAAGAGAATTAGGTCATGATTCGTTAAAGGAGTTCAATGGTCGTTGGTTAGGTAATTAACCTGAGTTCGAAGTCTAGTGAAGCTCATCCCTGACAAGCTTCTTATCTCTTAATTTCAAACCAATTTATTTTACGTACTTTTCGTTATTTGCAATCAAACAAACTTCATACCCTTTTGTTCACTTGAGTAAGCTAAATTACATTCGATTCGTTAACGCAGTCCTTGTGTTCGACACTCGGTTTACCGTTTTAAACTTTACTACTTGAACGATTTCGTACACTTGCGAAAATCGCCATCAGATCCCTGAAAAGAATACAACGTGAGGTTTTATGGCCAAGGAAATTATGAAATTTACAATAACCCCTTTTCTTCTGTTGTTCGATTGGGGGTACTTTTAAGTCCTTAGGAACAATAATCTGGCCATCTGTAACTAATAAATCAAATATTTCATCACATTTGGTTATGTCAAATGTATAAGTTTTAGACACAAATTTATCATTTTTAGGCTCAACAGGGTTTTTCCCATTCGAAGGTTTAAGGAGTTTACAGACATAAGGAGGTCCAGGTTTTAATTCTGCTAAATCAACCTCATTGTCTTCGATATCTTCATAAGTGATATCGAACTCTTGGTCACTGTCGTTTGCTTCGACATATGCAACCTTCTCCCTCTTATGAAATTTAGAATTCCTAGCCTTTTCAGCTTTTAGCCGTTCGACTTGTCGAACTCTATCAGCCAACTGAGCCATGTCCCTCAAATACTGAGTGTCTAATTTCTTTCTAATCGAATAGTCTAGGCCACCAGCAGCCATTTCGACTAATTCATGTTCAGGGACTTGGGTGAAGCACCTTGCCTTTAAAAGTCTAAATCTATTGAGATTATCATCAATTGACTCAGGCGCTTTACGTCGAACACTTGCTAATTCTTTAAGGCTTATTTTTTATTGTCCCATGTAAAATTGTTCATGGAAAACTCTCTCTAATTGATTCCAATTATGTATGGAATGTGGAGGGAGGGTTGTAAACCATGTAAAGGCATTTTTTGTTAAAGAATTTGGGAAATACTTCATCCTTAAATTCTCATTATTTGCTATGTCTCCTGCTTCTGTCAGAAATCTTGCAATGTGCTCAACGGTTGATTCGCTAGTGTCACCAGCGAACTTAGTGAATTTTGGGATTTTGACACCCCTTGGTAGTTCAGTCTGAAGCACATACTCTGACAAGGCAGAAACAAAATTTGGTCTATGTAAACCTACATTCAAACCGTTTTGGACTAAGATAGCTTCGACCAAATTTGCTATGTTGTTTTGTGCCCCTAAATTATTTTGTTGGACATTTCGAACCACTTCATCAGCATTTTGATTTCGATTTACTAAGACTATCCCTGGATTTGGTTCGATTTGTGGTTGCACTTGTGGTTGAGCATATGGTTCGATTGGGCCCATTTGTAATTGTCCTTGATTAGGCTGTACCACTAAGTTATTGGGCATAGGCACCGTAGCATTATTTGGTACTTGGATGTTTTGTATGGGTGCTAGATTCTGGATCTGAGGGACTGGTTGATTAGGGACATGTGGAGCCCCAAAGAAATCAGCCATTCTACCCATCTGGGTGGCCAACAATTGATAAGACTGGTTAGTATTTTGTATCAAAGGATTAAATACTGTACCAATTTGTTGTGTCAACATATTAACCATATCATGATTACTTTCATCCATTTGTTGCCTTAAAGACATCAAGGATGTATTAGTTAATGATGGCACTGCATTTCGATTAACAGAACTGGAGGCCAATCGTTGGTTTGTAGGCGAGTAAACGCCAGGCACAGTTTCTGAATATAATGAAGGGTTGGTTTGTAGCCCTTGCATCAGCGTTGTAGGCATGCCATATGGTACATTCCTACTGTTGCCTTGATTCGTATATTGTGAAAAAGGCATACTGAACGTAGAGCCTATTGTGCCTCCTCCTCTTGCTGGGGATGGCTGGCTCCCTATGTTTTCGGGTATCGAAACTGCAGGGCCTGCAGTGGTAGAGGGCATCGTCGTTGATGCAATGATAGGCATAGTAACGCCCAATGTCGAAGAACTGGGGGCGGAGATGGTCGCTCCAGTCACATTCGAAGTGTTCAACGCTCTCGAAGGCGCTGACACATTGTTATCATTCACATTTGCATTTTCCATATTATTTGTGTTTGTATTTCTGGGTGGTGGTCTAACCATTTCAGGGAGTACTTTCCCACTCCTCAAGAACATGCACTAACGCAATTTCCAGAGAGCATGCACAAATAGAAATTTGCAAATCCAAACGAAAATATTCTTTGATAGAAAAGATTCAATTAAAGCACAGGTCCCACCGGGCGTGCCAATTTGTTTACTCCCAAATTTGGTAAACAACCGCTAGTCTAAATTAATTGCTTGCGAGACCAACTAGTGAATCTCAGGAGCATAGTGCTTTGCTTGAATTCTTTAAATTATTTGAATGTCCATTACGCATAAACATTTAGTGTAGTTTTGGGAAATTAAATGCGCAAGTCACTTGAATTACAAGCAACAAGGGAAATAAACTTTTAATAAGAAAGCGCGCTGTTTCGATCGAAACAGATGAAGAAAACCGAATTTAAAGAAAACACAGTAAAGTTCGCATGAAATTTAGAATGCTTGAAAGATACATTTTATAAAAAAAGGTAAATTGCATTGAATTGTAAAAGATGTTTTACATAAAAGGATGGTTCACAGATTCATACTTGGATCCCATTTCACTCGTTTCTCTCGATAGCGTGGGTACTTTGAGTTTACAAGGATTTTGTATAAATGAATTGCGACCTTATTTCTGACTATAAAACTACTATATATAGACTTTCGAAAATAAACTGCCCTAACGGTCGAACATTATACTACTGCCGAATGTCCTGCCACGTACACCCTGCATGCACTTAACTGCCCCTTAGAACGGTTGCATCCTTCGAAGTCGAACTGAGTGTTGTGAAAGTTTGTCAGGATTGTGCTAAGTCCAGAGCTTTGTTGCTTCGATTCGATCATACGCTTGTTCGATCTGCCTTGTGGTTCGAAGTCCTCCTTCTTTGCCTTAACCTTGTATTTGTAAATATCCTTTTGAATCTGTGAACAATTCCAGGATTCTTTTTGTTCTTCGATTAAACAGAATCTTTGCAAGATTCCCTTCAGCATTTAATGCATATTTAGAGCATATTCTTAGCTCATAAAAATATGGGCTAACAGGCAATTAAGCAATTTCATAAGTGAGAATAGTAATTCTCTATTGGGCGTTGGGATCCTGCACCTGCACGAGTAAGGCTTATTGGGTGTTGGGCTTTGTCTAAATAAGGATTGAGTTGTTGGAAATTGCTCTACTCCCTTTTTGTTTCTCCTCATTCATTGATCTTAAAAGTGCCTATACGTGAGTTAACTCACGCTGAAAAATGTCCAGCTTGAGTTAACTCACGTCGAAAAAAGCCGAGCGTGAGTTAAATTGCGCTGGACATAATTAAGAGAATGAACAATTTTTAAAGAGAGGAGCAATTTCCTGAGTTGTTAGGTTTATAGACGGATTAGGCCTCTAGATCCGGTCAGGAACACGTTCTTAGTTAGTTTTTCAAAAATTAATCTCTCAACTAAAGTTATTGACAACGTTTAATCATGCATTAAAAAATGCATTAGAACAGTCTATTAATACATTTGAGAATTTTTCAATTGTCACCCAAATAATTTTCTCCCTAGTGTTGTGACCACCGATGAAAGCATTGGAATTTTGGGTACATCACTGAATTCAAGGATGGCAATGATCGAGAAACCGACATCCTTTTCTGTGTAACTGAGCAACCACTACACTATGATTCCCATAGGGAAGAAAAATGAACACGATTGACGCCATCGTTTTGTAAATTTGTACCGTCCAAAACTCCAAATGAACGGAATCGCTCAGACGTTTGTTTCTGTGAAAAAGTGGTCCTAACATTTTTATGGAGAATGGTAAATAGTGAGTGAGAATGAGGAAAATTTGACAGATATATGCAGTAGGTGATATGTTGCTCATCAAATAAGTGTGAATGATGGAAAATACTAGTGCTCTTTCATCCTTTTCAGTGTGTTGTAAGGCACCGGCAGCATCTTTTTCAGTGTGTTTAAAGGCACCATCAAAATTGTTTGTTAGCGTCCATTTCTTATTCTTAAAGAGAAGAATAAGAATCAATCTTGAATCAAACATACGAGTAATTTACAAATTATCTATCTTTTCCGAATCCCACACCCACAATGCACTGAATCAAACAATTTCTCCCAACACAAGGAATATATAACATAAAGTCAAGCAAACAACAAAAGCAATCCGCAATACTAAACAAATAAGGAACCAACTTCTCAACACTCTAGCTAATTAATCAATAACCAACAATATATATTCATCAACTTTATTTTATTCATATTATTAATTGTCATATATTATATCAGTAAAAGAAAACCATCCCTTACAATAAAAACCAGAAGGGGATAGAGCTGTTAGCCTATTACAGTAGTTACACAAGCTCTGAATTCTCAATCTATAGAGAATTAAAATTCATATAAAAAAACAAAAAACAAAAATCTGATTTTTTTTTTGGTTAAAAAAACAAAAAACAAAACTTCATGGGTTTTCACAAAAAACAGCTGCCAAACCAGTCACAACCTTAACCCCAGTCTGAACAGAGTTTCTGGGTTTCAATTCTGGCGGCTTCCATTCAACCACCACTTTTGACTCCGACTCACCACCACCGCCACCACCCATCAAAACACTTTGTTTTCTCTGTGTTTCCTCACTGATTTCACGTGACCAAGGACAAAACATAGGTGGTGTGATTCTTGTGTAAGGAGAGAACCATTTTGATCTAACGTATTCTAGTTTTCTCCAAGGTGGAACATGCAAACCCTTTTTCTTCAAACTCTGTTTCGCTGCCTCAGATGCTATGGCTACAATACTATGTAACCGATCACTCTTCCCAACAAATACTAAAGGAAGCGTTTGGAGAATCACTTTGTAAGCTTTGGTTGATCGAGCAATCTCAAATTCTGATCTGAAGTCAACATCAATTATCACCCTCTCCTTTCCCATCATCACATCAATGTATTCATATTCCCCTAAAATATTTAAACATATAAAAAAAATTAAAATATGAAAATTATTATATATTCATTTGTTATAAATCAATGAAGCACGTAACCTCGACACCCGTAATAATTTGAGAATCACAGAAACACATGTCGGACACATAAATTACCTGCGATACAGAAAGTAGATTTTTCCCAGCGAGATTTGCAAATTGAAGCATCATATCCAAGACTCAACAATCCATCAATAACAATTTTTCTGCAATTATCATCTTTACGTTTGCACACAGTTTTGTTCTTCTCAATGATCATTGTTGTGTCCGCTAACAAGCTTCTTTCATGAAGATTTGGACACGCCACCAAACCCTGTTGAAAATAGTAACAAAAAACGGTTAAGAAATAATAATCAAACAATTAATTAATCTCTAACTTATCGATTAAACACGCGATTAATACCTTAAGAATTTCATACGCTTCACCAGATGAACCACCACTAAGCGCGTGAAGCTCAGTGTCGGAACCGTCGTCGAAATTTCCGTTGAAGCAGTTACGAGCACAGGAAACTGAATGCTTCTCATGATTCTCTTCAATGAAACTCTGCACCATCTTCGCCAAACACACCGAGTTTGGTTCGGAATCGATGAAGCCGTTGTTCGAGCCGTCCTTGCGTAGATGCGGCTCATCTCCGGCGATCTTCTCCGGAGGTGGATTCTTCAGAACGCCGGAGAATTGTCGCTCGAAAAGACGCTTCAGCCGCGACTTGACGACCGGCTTAATCCTCTCTGCCGGAATCTGAGAATCGATCGGCTGAATCTTCATCGTGAAAGGCATGACGAAATTCAAAACAATATTGCAAAAATCTTCAGAATTTGAACAACTTGGCTGGATTTTGCAGAAGATAATTCGGAAAAATTACTAGAGCGATCGTCTTAATATTTTCTCAGATTAAATTAATTTATACAGAGAAAATAGAGTAATGGAATAACTTGAAAACTATGCTAAGTAAAGTTGCTTTTGCTTAGGGTTTATACTAAACACAATTAGAGTTCTCAAACAAGATACGTAACTATGACATCATGAAAATAAGATCGGTTGCGTGGCCGGAGAATTCGTAATCTCCGGCGAGTAGTTGGAATTTTCCGACGAGTGAAGACTCTGTTTCTTGTTTGCGCGTGAAGGTGTGGGCTAAGGCTAAGAGAGGATAAGGAAATGATCGCAATGACAGTACTTAAAGGCAGCGAGTAGAGAAAGAATGGAAAGATCGCCACGTGTTAACCTATGTGGCAGATTAGAATGGACGCTCCTGTTAGTTTGTATGCCGAAAATACCCTTGTAAGAAAGTAATTGGTCCCGCTATCGCAATCACGATGGACACTTAAGTGTATGTTCGGTCTTGCGATAACAATAATTGATTTTGAAGGAATTTGTTTGTAAAATTAATTTTGATTAAAAATGAGTTGAGGGTGGAAAGATTTGTGTTTGAATATTTTTTGTAAAAGTGAGTTGAATTATAAAATTAATTTTACTCGAGAACAATCAAAGATGTTATAATTAATTTTACATCACCATAATGAGTTTTGGCTTATTTAAAAATTGAATCAAACAAATACTAAAGTTAGAACAAATAATCATTTTGGTCTCTAAATATCTGAGACGATCTCATCATATTTCATGAATATATCAAAATTGCATATATGTGTCTCTTTTATCAATTATTGTGATTTTCAAATATGATTTTTTTGGTAATCAATTTAATTCTTGAATATCGGTCGACATGTGACGATCCAAATCAAAGATTAATATTTTAAATTATAAGAACAAAAATTAAAATATGTACTCCCTCCATAACAAAATATAAACAAAATTCAACCATTTCAGTTGTAACTAATTATAAGCAAAATTGACTTTTTTTGTCATATTTAAGGATAATATACCTGAAATACCCTTATTTTAATTTTTTAAATGCACACACGTTTAACAACAACACCTTGAAAATATACTACTGTACACCACAATTAATGAGGGCAAAATAGATTATTTAACTTAAATTAAATAACACAAACCACATTCCTTAAAAAATGTGAATTAGTCAAATTTGCTTATAAAAAGTTATGGAGGGAGTATCTGATATTACTCAGACAACTACCAATGATATTAATGCGCGAACACGTTTGTTGAGGAGATAATTTAGGATATGAATAACAAAGGACAAATAGACATTTTTCGTCCTTGAATGTTTAACCATAATAGTCTTTTAATACTGTAAAATTACAAAACACTAAAAGTTAAGATAGTTCTTGACTCTATTTAATCTTAAAGACTACTTTGAATAACAGATTGTACAATCAACTACTATTTTATAACTTCGCTGCAACTATTGTATCTACTTGTTAGATGTTTAAAAAGAAAATGAATATTTATCCAAAAACAAATGGCCAAAGCATTGGGCATTTTGGGGTGAGACAGTAGTGGTGCAGCGCGTGAGTTTGACGTGACAATAATACACTCCCCTCTTCTCATCTCGTGCTAGACTAGAGAGGAAGTTCGTTCACACTTCATTGATTGGGTTTAGGACCGTTTGTGAGATAAAGTTTGAAAGGGTAGTTTTGTCATACGATGCATCATTGTCCGTGTGGCTCCGTGTAATTGAAGAACGGTGGTTATAATCCAAAGATGGACAATAATATCCCTATATGTTGGTTCAAATGTCAATATCGTGTTTATGAAGGTTTAGTGCAGTTACACGGAAAATGCCACACACTGACTCACTCTTCTTGTGATAGTCGCTAATGGATATGAGCGTTTAAACGCTGCGATCGAAGCGGTGACTTGTCCTGAACTTGCTTTGTAACTTGTACGTAACTTGCATAACTTAAATTAATTCAAAAAATTGTTATTCTTATTTTGCATATAAAATAAGGGCATACGATTCGTAGGTGTTTTGTTTAAAGTATAATTTTGGTTCTAACAAGTTGTCTTATATGAATGGAACTTTTAAGAAATAGTTGTAACTTGTTTGTGTAAAATAAGCTAGAGTAAACCCACGCTAACTATTTAACATTATCATTTTGTGAAGCTACTTGACATGAAATAGTATTGAGTTAGTATTTTAGTGACAATATATTCTTTTTCAAAAAGAATATATCCATCAGCAATTCGTCCGATCACTTATTAGAAAATAATAATTCTTAGATTTGACTTGTTTGGTTCCTTTACAACAACCCCAAGTGCAACTATATCACTGTGGTGGGTAAATGTAATAGAATAGGTAGGTGACATTTAGTACGGGGCAATGAAGTTTTTTCCCATCAAGGAAAAACCATTGATATATTATCATTTTAAATGAATGGTTCAGATCTGTTGATGGCAACCTTCTTACAACTTTTTGGCAAACAAAAAAAGTTGACCCCACAGAAAATTGATTGTTGTTTATGTTTATAATTGATTGTGGGCTTTTACGTGTGTGAATGTGGACTTCTGTTTTTTTTCTTCTAATAACAGGTCATATCTTATTTACTAATTAAAAGCAAAAATAAATTGTTTTTTGGTAGAATAACACTTTAAATTAATTTTTTTCGGTAGAATAGCACTTTTTTTGTTCAAGCAGTGGATAACACTTTTAAATTAGAAAATAAATTGGTTTTTCAAATTTCATAAATTCAATTCAAACCAAAAATATAAAAAGAAACCGACACTAAATTATATGCATAATAAAAAAATGAGTAGAGAAAAATAAAAATGATTCTTGTTCCAATTTCTTCCTCAGCTAAAAGAAGAATAACTTTCTCCAAACTTCTCCACAACGATACCATCCCAACAAGTATCAAGGCATGTCTCGAGCGAAACGATTTCGTTTTAGTCTCCATGGAAAGTTTGAACGTAAATTGGTTGGAGTGTATTTCATGGGCAATTGGGCATCACCCTCAACAACTCCCCAGGAAGATGACTAGAGGAAAATACAGAGATGGGTGGCGTATTCACAATGGAGGATTGAAGGAAAATTAAATGGATGAGGTGTATAGATGGGTGTTAGGTTTGGAGCAAAATTACAAGGAGGGAACTTGTGGGGTTGTCATGTTGATAATACTTCATTGTTATGCAAAGAGTGGAGTTAGTTTTGAGCTATAAGAAAAATTATGAAATGGGTCATTTTCATCATTCACAATGGAGGATATAAATATTCTTTATTTTGATCGATGAAGGGTATAAGAGTAACAAAGACAGGGTCTAAATCCTTTTTTATTGCAGTAAAGTAAGGGGGTGAAATAGCAAACACATATAATTGAATAAAATAAGTAGAAATTTTTCTTTTTTTTAATTGTATCAAGTTGAAACCGTCAGCTGTCCGTAATGGACCCACTTTTCCATGGTGAGAAAAAACTTCATTTTCCCATTCTAAATGCCACCATTATAGGTTTCTGCGATCAAATTAGATCTCTTTAAATAGGCTTCATAACACTGTGTATGCTTAGTCATAGTAAGGTAAACTTGATTTTTTGGGTCTATTTGCGACGACCTTTTTTTTTTTTCTTTTTTCTAATGGTCAACAACAATAGAAAGAAAAAAATGAAGAAAAACAGTAATCACATGATGTGAGTTTGAAAGAGAGTTGTTCAAAAATTGTCACAAAATAGTTGTACAAATATCATTTCTTTATTTTAATTAGAGACCTTATGCATATATTCACGGCTGTATGAGGCGTGGTAAAGTGATAAAGTACAAACGTCCCAGAACAATAAATAAAGAGTTTATGAATTATGACCAGTTTGGTGGTTAGAACAAGATTGAGACATACCATGATAAGTGATTTGGATGAGGATAAGTTATAGACATGTTAAATACTTTAGTTGAATAAGCATATTCTAAAATTTCAAGATCTAAGCACGACTTATTAGTTAATAATAACTGTTGTAGACCATTTTCACAGTCCGTTTAAAAGCATACTTCACATTGAGAAATTTAAATAGGCCACATCCTTGATATTAAAAGGCAATAAGCTAATAAATAAGCAAATCAAGAGTAAAACTTTCACAGTTTCACAACCTAAAGTGTCCAATATTTTTTTTTATTTTATAAACATAAAGCTAAAAAATGAATCAATTTTATCCAACTCTTTCTTTTTAATTTGTTTCATTGTTAAAAAAGAACAAAACAAATCATAGAATAAGATATTTGGGTTCGTTTCCAATCCACATACTGCTATCTTTGTCCAAATTGCAACACAACATACAAGTATATATATTTTTTCCAATATGTGAATTAATATATTATTGTGATATTTTTTATTTTTAAAGAACATAAAAATTATTAAATTTATATGAATAAATAGGCCGATCGACAAGGCTTAATAAGTTTTTATGAACTTAAGTTTGGTCTATTTAAGTGAATAAGATTTTTAGAATGTTTAAGTATGATCTTTTTATTAAACGAGCCAGGTCGTTTCATGGAATTTGTTCATTTTGATGACATCCAGAAAACCAGCTTTTAAGCCACTTCTATAGCACTTGAGTGACATTAGGGTGCCAATGTCATGTGACATTGGTCAACCACAATGGCACAAGTGACTTTCTTCTCTCTCTCACACAAGGATTTTTTGTTTTTCTGTACACTTGTGACATTGTGGTTGCAATGTCAGATGACATTGGTACCCTAATATCACCCAATTGCTACCCCTTCTGGAAAAAATTAGCACTAAAATGTAATTTAATAACACTTGTCACCCCTAATGAGATGGACAAACGAGTGTGGCTTTAATCTATTTACTTTCCTCTATTGATTGTCCATTTACGATGAGATAAACACATGAAATAGATTAATATTAAGTGGATCCCCCTAGTGGATCCCACTAAACTATCATATGTGTCTACCTACAATAAATTTAAGAAAGTAAGAAAGTAAATGGAGCAAAGCCAAACTCTCGACAAACATAAGTACCAACAAGCTTTTGACGAATCCATAATTTCTAATTTCTAAGCTTTGTCAAGAAATATTTAAAACAACGAGATCTTATCTTTGCATAGGTTGAATTCCCCTATAGCAAGTCGACCAACCAAGCAATGAGAAAATGTCCATCTGTAACAGTTTACAGCATGCATCAACCTCAGCCCATTGGACTTTAAACCTTTATCTGACAATCAACATTACAGTATAGATGAAGAAGAAAATGCACAAGAAATCAAGTTGTATGAGCAACTTCATGCAATAATCTAAAAATAATAATAAAGATATAAATCAACGTGTTAAAAACATCGTAGGTTGCACACTTTTAGAGAAGGAGACACACGGAAGGAACAATTTTTAAATCAACCAAATGCCAAGATTTCCTCAACAGATGATGGTCTGTTCAAAGTTGTGCATAAGACCAATGAGCTTGCTTACAAGGTAAAAATTTAAGCACCTATAAAGTCGGTACAACCTTCAATGTTGTCGATCTTTTACCGTACTTTGACAATGACACGTAGCTTGATTTGAGGATAAGTCCTAATCAAATAATGGAGAATGATATGGATCAAAATCTAGTCCAGGAGCTCATCTCCAAGACCTAATACATGAACCAACCATTCTCTAAGGGAAACCTGCAGATGGTTCAACATCTACTACTTTAATGTCAATAATATAATTCTAACCACCATTTTTGCACCATGTTAGTTAAAAGAGTTAGGGGCGCTAATGTAGCACGTTAAGTATATTGTTGTACACATGCGTCCCATGTTAAGTGCCTCGACAATGAGCCACATTAACACTGCTTACTCCGTTAACTAACACCAGCAAATAGATAGATCGACTTGACAATGTTTTGCAATTTCAAGAACTAACTTAGAGTTTCGATAAAGTGAATTAGACTAACTTGACACACTCTTACAATTTCATCGAGCAAATTGAGATTTTAATCATTGATATTCATTCATATGAGAAACATGAATATTCACAAAAGACTCTTACAACATAGCAGTATTTGCAATTTCCGTATGACTTACGCGGACAAAGCAACAAAAAAGGTACTGTATAATTATAAATAACCATCCCTCTTGTCTTGTTCCTCAGCTTCCTTGTTGGCTGCTTGAACAGACTTGAACCACAGGAAGGCCTGAATTGAATAACATTAACTCATTAGCTCACAAAAGATTCAACTAAAATGCCATTCAATTCGTGTAAATCAATAACTATCTTATATCAACATTGTTGAGAATCATGGTTGAGTCCGACTAAGAGAAATAAACTGAGAGAATTTAAAAATAATAGAAGGAAGAATGATTCAATTAGGGTAGGATCCCAAGTTAACTAACATAACAAATTTCCACCTAATCATAACTAACTTCGAACTACCTTAAACTAATTATAACAAATCTCCTACCATATCTAACAATTATTGCAGTTTGCATGAACTATGGACATTTTTGAATTGACTAATTTGAGCCTATCTATTCACATAAACACTTGTCCATAAAATGTTTTCAACTTATTTTCACAAGTCCACATAATAGCTTATGAAAAAATATTAAGATATTATTTTATCTCACCATCCAAACCAGATAAACTGATTTCACAACTTTCACAAATTAACTAGATTATTACATTCAACCTTAACAAACATATGGATAACGAATAATCATAAAATGGTGATGAAAGTAATTACCGAAGTGGGAACACCGGTGAAGGCGAAAAAACCAAGCAAAGGAGCATAAAAAACACTATCAGAGCTCAAAACTCCAAACACCGGCTTCTGGTTCACATACTCAAATATGGAACCAATCTGTAACATCATATAACACAATTACAAAAGTAGCAGAAAATGAAAGAGAAAAGTAAAAAGAGATAAGAGGTTAGTTATTTACAGCGGCAATTGCAGTGATAGCAGAGGCAAGTAAATAAACATAAAACGGAATAACAAATCCTTGTTGTTCAGAAGAAGTGGGTTTGTTTTGGGCTTCATTTTGAGCCCATGGAGGAGGTTCTTCTGAGTCAGGCTTAGCCCATGAAGGAATTTTTTCATCGGATTTACTAGACTCTGCTGAGCCTTTGGTCACTGCCACTGTTAAAAACTTGTGTGGTAATTTTTTGTTACTGAGTAACGTTTTCTGACATAGGGGCATGCCTAAAAAGGTTGTGGGTTGTGATGCATGTCGGTTTTGTAAGGTACATACCGTTGACAGTGAGGATGAGAAGGTAGCAGCACTTCCTGCTACTGCCATGGATGGTGTTTGTAAATTGTAACGCAAGTTTGGCCGGTGAAATCTTATCTCCCACATTGGGGTATGGGCCTGTCTGATTTATGGGCAGAAAATGGAGTTTCAGCCTAAGCCCAGAGAAAAATCGCAAAAAGGTTGTTGCTACTAACACTCCATTTTTCATTCAAATTAAAACTGTACTCTAAAAAAATATATTTTGGAAGGAAATAAAACATTCCAAAGTAGGGGCAAATCCCTCTTACTCACAAGTCATTGTCATTGATAACCAAAACTATCACAGAAGGATCAACTCCTTTGCTTCTCATTTTCATGTCATGAATTGATCACAATTTCTTAGAAGTTCAAAAGTTTTATTATGTTACAAATAATGTTAATTTTTTTTTTCAGGCATATAAAGGTTAGATTTTTTTAATTCGATGTGCATCACATGTATACTATTAATATGCAGTATTAGCTATCACTTTTTTTTTTTTTAATTTTAATGCGATAACCCTATAATTCTTAGAGGAAGGGACTCTATTAATTCAGAGAGTTCGACCAACCAAGAGATAAATAAAGTCCAAACAAAAATTGTTCCAATCATATTTAAATCCTTTTCTAATTCACTCTTGTGAATATCAAATTTGTACACTATATTTTAGAATGACTTTAATCTCTTATTACATTTTGATTAGATTATAACATTACATTTCAAAATTACCTAATCGTTTGCATTACTGCTCTACCAAATTATATAAGTCACTTTTAAAAAATAAAGTCTCAAATTATAAGTTTTTTTTATCGTATCATTTACCGTTTATTACTTTCTCTTCATGCGATTCTTTTAATTTCTATTTCATATGTTGTTAATGAAAAATAATTTTGTAAAATTAACTATATTTTATAATTTGTCTGAAATGATCCTAGAGATTTAAAATTTAGAACGAATGAAGTATCATTTTTTCTTTAAAAATAACACGCCATTCATAACTTGTCTTTTGAATTTGAAAAGTGCAAACATAAAAAAATAAAAAAAATTAAAAGTGTATGATAACGACTCTCTTCCATCTTACTTAGAGGTCATGAGTTCGAATATCGAGAGATTAGTCTATGCAGTTGCGCGCAGAGATATTCGGTCATACCAAAAATTATTATCTTTTATGATTTAAATATCTTTTGCATATAATTTTTAGATTATTATTTTTATTTATATTTTACACAACATTTATATAATGCACTATATTAATGCTTGTTGCTAGTTCTGAATAGTATTAGAACCGCAACCCACAAAAAGGATAATTCTATTTGTTAAAAAAAAAAAGGATAATTCTATTATCCAAACAAAACGATAGAGCAGAATATGGAACATGAAGTTTGTGTGAATATGCTATTCATGCACTTCTTGTTTCTTATATGCCTCTCTTACCGCATTATCCTCTTATTAACATTTTAAAACAACTACAATTCATTTCATTGCATATAATTAGTGTCACATGAAACTCAAAACAACATTCACAAATGGAAACAAATGTTTTCAGGCAGAACAGAATTTCAACACTAACTTCAACTCAGTACAACCTCATCAAACATAAACCTCAACATCCACCTTCTATAGTTGCTGTGCTCAGAAAGCCTTCAAATCATGACATTACAGAAGAAACAACTAAAAGTACTACTACTAATGTCTACAAAGATAACTGGTTTGATCTCATAGCAATAAACCATTTATCAAAAACCGTTCAAGCTGCCACAGGTTCATATATACCCTTTTGTTGTAATTCAATTGTTATCTCAAGGTGAAGTTATAGACTTTGTAGTTTTTATTCTTTGCAGGACTCAGAAACAATAAGAGTGGCTATGAGAGCCTTGTTGAGGCAGCTACTATGGCAAAACAGAAATTTAGTGCTATTCAACAACAAGAGGTTACCATTCAAGCTCTTGATAGACTCTTTCCACAGTTTGTATTTGCATTGGTAAGTTCATTACTCACTTTTATTTCATCTTCTTCTTGCATGTGCTTGTGTTCCCTCATGTTGTTCTTCCATTTTTAAGCATTTAATAGGACAAGGTTTTTAAGGTTCACTTGCTCATTTTACACTCAAGTTTAAACAACTTAAACAAGCTATTTTTCTAGTTATTGTTTAGGACTCCCTCCGTTCCAAATTAATAGCTGTATAAGATTTCTACATACATCAAGAAAAACATTACATTCGTTGATTTTAACCCTATTTATTAATTTTACTACGTTATCCCTATTTATTAGTAAATGTATACTTTATAATCTCTTTGTTTAGTGAAAAAGTACAATAAAAACTATGTCTCATATTTATGGTTAATAAGGGATTTCCTATTTTTTTTTTTAGTTTCTTGCTTTTTTTATTTTTCATGTATGAGCATTGTAATTTCCACAATGAAATTGTTTTTATGTATGACCAATTACAGATAAAGAGACAGCCACTACCACCTAAATTCACGAGGGAATTTTTTGCAATTATCACCACTATGTTCTTTACTTGGTTACTTGGCCCCTCCGAGGTAAATACAATTGAGATGTTATATGTAGCTGTACATTTTTTTATTGTTTATGCATGATTTGATAAATCACTTTGAATGATATTTTGCATTGCTAAATTACTATGCCATCCACTACTAATTATGAGACTGAAATTTACTATAAGCTTAATGGTGATAACTGGTTAGTGAAGTTGTGACCAAATCGAGTCCACTAAGTCTTGCTGTTGAAAAAAACAAATCATTATTGAAAATGATTAGAATTCTGACAAAAAATGGTTAATGTAAATGGCAGAGCAGAAAATATTGTCGGCAGAGACATTAACAAATAACAAACCATAGGTTTATCAAAATACAAGTGTGATTAAAAAGACACTTGCATGGAAACAGATTAGTGGTTGCAAAATGAAATCATCAAATCAATTTACCTTGTTAATAGAAAACGAGTGGAATATGAAATTATCACCTTAGTTTATCTATAACATATCATGCCCCACTAACTGGTGTGACAATTAGCGTACAATGTCTTCTCAACCAGATTATGCCCCACATTTCAGTTTCATTAGCAAGGTTTTGAATTGTTGATCAAGATCAATTAAAATATTTTTGACAAGATCAATAATTTTATTTAACAAGTATAAATAAAGTTGCACTTTAATTATTTGACCATGTATGCTATTTGTTTACTTTCCGTCCTATGATTTAAAGAAGATTAATCTCTTTAATTTCACCTTGAGAAGGTGAGAGAATCGGAGATCAACGGGAGAATAGAAAGAAATGTAGTCTACATAAAAAAATGCAGGTTTGTTTATTTATCTATTCATTCATTCATTCATTCATAATTCATTTATACTATATGGTATATATCTTTAACATGAAATGATGCCCAAGTCACCCACCTAAGACACATTCTGTTCACATAATCTACAAAATTAGATCCTCTACAATCGTTGTATGGTTCAGCGCCACTAGGATACATTAGTTTTCGAGAGAGAAGTAATGATTTTAGGATTTCAGAGACCGTATGCTGGACTGAACCATACAACGATTTTAGAAGATCCGGACTCCACAATCTATGATTACGCTTCTCCCTTTGCCACTCTCCTTTCTTGTTATGATTTTTATCATGGTCACTATAGCAAGAGTTTGTTGTCAATACTCAAATAACTCAATACCAAAATCATGATTATTATATTCATCATTTCCAAAAAATTAATATATGCAGATTTTTAGAGGAGACAAATTGTGTAGGGATGTGTATTAATATGTGCAAACTTCCAACTCAATCGTTTATAAAGAACACTCTGGGTATGCCAGTCAACATGGTACCAAGTAAGTATCCTAACAATTACTTCATGAGCATAAAGCATGGTCAAGCTCACAGTTATATTTTAAACCACCAATTTATTCTAAGTAAATTTTCTATTGGAAAACTTAATCTGATATTGTTGTGGAGACCCATTTTGAGATGATTAATTTTTATGACATAAACAACTTGGACTTCTAAGCAGGGAGGCAAAAAGAATATTTTTTTTTTTTTTTTGTATGTCATCTGTTCGAAATCCAAAATTAAACCTAAATAGGAAATATCATGATGCTGAAAATGAATTAAATTTATCTATTTTTAGTAAGTCCACTAAAAAATAAACAAAAGAAAGAATGTTAGTTAATACACTTGCAAGAGTATCATGGCCTCTACAAGCCTCCACTAGATTGTGGAGGTCAGCATCATTATTGATTCATTTCAATGGAGGACCCCGTGAATATACCACCGAGGGGGCAAAATTGCAAGTTGACCATAGAATGATATCTCTGACATATAGTTTTAATTTCATAAATGACATCTCTCATGAACCTAAATAATATCTATAAGTTAAATTGTATGCTTTTAATTTGAGTAAGCAATCATTTTAATCTTTCAATGTATTAGACGCTTTCACTATATAGTCCTCGAGTTAACCGAAATTAGTAGGGATGGCAATGGGTACTCTATGAGTAGGGTACTACAGTGCTCTTCCTCATACCCGCGTCTGTAAAAAATATTCGTACCCGAGTCTGTACTCTTGTGGGCAACAATTTCAGTGTCATTCTCTATACATTATGGGTACCTAAGTGCCCATACCCACACCCATTACCCGCACTTTAATTATGAAAAAACACTAAAAATTTCACAATTGAAATAAAACTATGGTCCAACCAACTCATAAAATAGTATGAATCGTAGTATTTAGCCAAATAAAAACATCCAAAATATCCCTAATTTTTTTTTACACCAATAGGAGGGAGCGGTTACTTAATTAAGTAGTTTTTAGGTTTAGGTTTAGGCTTAAATAGCTAAATAAATTAATTAATTATACACCAAAAATAAATAAATTATTTATCATATTATATAAATATGTATATACGGGTTGCGGGGCTGGATAGTATAGTACCCTTACCCATTTGAATTTGCGGGTAATTACCCGGACCCAAGTCCGAACACATGAAAGCGGAATTATACCCTATCCATTGCGGGTATTTTTTGCGGGTACCCATCGGGAATAGGTCTAATTGCCATCCCTAGAAATTAGAAAACATTTTCAAATATGTCTCTTGTTTGTCAGTTTGGTCTTCATATGTATTTTTTGTTAGTTACTTAAATGTGTCTTTCATTTGTCATTGATATTTTTGTAATTTTCATACATTCAAAGGCTACAATGACGTTGCATTACACTTTTAAGGACTAAAACGACTATTTAATCGTTTCAATTTCACAAATGACATCTCATGAGCCTATCGTAGAATGAGTGGTGTTTACCAAAAGCATTCAAATTGTATCATGATGACTGTGTTGACATTATGAGTTTCTAAATTATACATGACTCCTAATGATGAAAAATAAATAAGGGAAGTTCCTAAATAATTAAATAAATCTCAACAATTGAAGTATACATTTAGATTGAATTTTTTTATTTATCTTTCTATTTGCAGATTTTGATGACATGAGTTGTGAGATGATATTTGGGCAGGATCCTCCTGCATCAATTGATGATCCATCACTGAAGAAACCGTGCTATAAGCAATGTGATTACTTAATTGCAAGATTACTTACATTTGTTTACATGCCAATTTATATTTTCAATTGATAATTAACAAACTGTAAAATTTGAGACATGCTTTTGGAAAACCAATACCAGTTTTGTTTTTGGTCTGCTAAGAGGCACCATGGTTTAAGAAATGGCCTAACTGAATAAGTAAAAAATATTTTTATTTTCGTAGAAAAAAATGATATAACTTAATGCAACTAATATTGTATGTTCATATATCATGCAGGCAAGGCATATAAAAGTCATGGAACAGACTGCCTCATTTAATGCAGAGGGTATGGATGGAAGAAGTCATTTTAGAATAGAAAATCACTCTACTAATAATTACACTAATAATTACATGTTTATATTTTCTTCTTCTTTGGGGATATAAACTTGCTTATCTACAATTTTCTGTAGAAAATTAGGACTATTGTGGTGTACTTACAAAACTTTGATTTGAATCAAAGTGAATTATTAATGTTAATTTAAACTGGAGAATAGTGATCCTTAGCATAAAAATTTTCTTTAGCATGCAATAAGGATTGGAAATTGGTGATGATATCATTGGTGTCCTTAATTTATGATTGTAAAATCAAGTAGTTTCTATTTTTGGGGAGAAGTGGTTTGACTAAAAGATTTGTTGTGGGCTTTCGGGGCAGCAAGGATGGAACAAGAATGTTGTCTCCCACACACATTTCGTATGCTGCCAAAACTCATACTCATCAGCCATAGTTTCTCTCATTATAAGAAAACAACTAAGTGCTTCAACGCACTTAAAATATGTAAAAGTATAAGTGACTAATAATCCAAAGGTTTAATTATATGATAGGCAAGTGGCTCTTTCAAATGTTTCTATTGCTTCCCTATTATATACTAATATTATTTTTAGATTAGAATGATAACAAAGATTGGCACCTGTTTTCATTCTGTATAATGTGTTTTCAAATATTTGTACAATAAAAAAGAAAACATATATTTTCTTTGTCTACTGTACAGTTTTTTAAAACGGGAACAAATTCAAAACAGGTTAAATAAAAACACTTTTGCAAGTGAAAGTGAATAAAAATAAAAACTAAAAATATCCACTTCTATACTCATGTTAAAATTAAGGGTATTTTGAAAATGTCATGTGTTTGAGGAGTGTATAAATGGGGATACAAAGTCAATTTTTCCTCATAAGATTATGAAAATTGGCTATTACTTTTCTCACCATATGTGTTTCTCACGCATCCTATTTTTTTTCTTCCAAAAATATCCTTTGTCCGGATTTTAAAATCCGAACTAAATTGTTAGGGATTTCGGGTTATATTTTCCGAACTGAGCTTTGCCCAGAATTTCAAAGATTGTGTTTATATTATTTCAATGACATAAATATAAATGACAAAAATATAAAATAAATGCAAATATAAACAACATTAAAAGGACAAAATGATACAAATAAAATCTCATTTTATTAATATATCAATAAATTTATAATAAAATAAAGTTTAAGCTTAAAGTTTATTACATAAAATATTCAAACCTAATACTAAACTATTAAAAACCTAGAGCTAAACAAGTGGTGCAAGCTGGGGGGGGTGGTGGCTGGGATAAGGTTTGTTTCCTCTTTAGGGCGAAAGAGACCTTGATGGTCAACCTTACACCCAGACAGACCAACCTCACACCCAGACTAAATGTGCTTCTTTGCAGCACGTCACCATCCACATTGTCCATTCATACAATCCCTGCATTTCCAAAGTAGCCTCTTTTTATGAAATGTCAACGATGGAAACTCATTGTTGTAGAAGGAAGAGGAAAAGAGTGTGAGATGATGGTGTGAGAAATGATGAAAGTTTGAAAGGTATTTATAGGGGGAATTTGTGAAGAATGGGTGCATAGAGTGTAACGGCTCTTAATTATGAGTCAAAAAACGTGTTTCATGAGTTACTAAACACCGTCCAGAACTCTGACTTGTTCTGGATTATATAATCGAGAATGTATTTAAGCTTTCCGGGTTATATAATCCGAAATGCTTCAATACTGGGTGAAAAATGAGAGAAACTTCATACTTTGTAGGGCGAGGGATGGTTCAGGGTTATATAATCCGAAAATTTTATGTTCATGATTTTTTTGAGTGGTCCACATTGCACCGACAGTTTATGTGGTCCACGACGTCCAGAAAATTCTATAAATAGGTGTCCCTGTTTTCATAACCAGTAAACCACACAAAAAAAAAACCATGGAAATTTCTGTCATTGATCCGAACACCAAGCTAGCTGCAGTTTACTACAATGGGGAAAAACCACCCCATCTGTTCAGGATTCACACTGATGTCACACTCTGCGGGTTGAAGGATCAGCTGGATCAAAATCTATCTGCGGGTTGAAGGTCCATCGATCGACTCAGCCGGAACTGTGCGGTTCAGCCGGATGAAGCTCATGAACGACGACGACGTGAGAACCATGTTCTCGATCTTTGGTCAGTACAGTACTAAATGACCGATCGAGTTGGATGCTTCATTGGTCAGATCTGTTGAAGAGATCAGGGCTCTGTTGGATGGACCATACGAAGACATTAGTTTAGCTGATCTGTGATCTGTTATGTTTTATTTTATTACGTGTTTTATGTTGTTGAATTATGTTGTTAAAATAAATATATCTATGGTGTGTTTTATGTTGTTGAGTTATGTTGTAAAAACAAATATATCTATGGTGTGTTTTATGTTGTTGAATTATGTTGTTAAAATAAATATATTTAGATATATTCTGAGGATCTTCATCTTGCTGAGGATCTTCATCATGCTGTAAAACAAAGATAGATAGATAGATAGATAGATGCTGAAAATGTTCATCATGATGTCAAATATAGATAGATAGATAGATTTTGAAGATCTTCATCATGTTGTCAAATATTTCTCGGCTGAACTTTACGCTAAAGATTTTGAAGATCTTCATCATATGTTGTCAAACATACCAAGATATATAGGGTGCAAGTCAGGTTCGGATTATATAATCCGAACTAGTTCAACACAGGTTTTTTGTGTAGTCCACATTGCACCGACAGTTTCTATGGTCCACGACGCACATAAACTTCTATAAACAAGTGTGCTTGGTTCATTTGCTGTAAAACACAACACAAAACTCTGAAAAATCTTCCGAAATATATGAACACCAAGAGGTTCTTATGAACTTGATCCAGTTAACCTGCAGATAGAAATATGTCAGTTGGCAGGCCAGCTGGATCAAGTTCAAAAACACCTATTCCTAGAAGATCCATCACTTATGTTATTGTGTTGTTTTTAGCTGTTTAATTATTTTTCTACATTTTTTTTTTATTTTTTCCTATGTCATTGGCCATGAAAACCTATCAAAAATGAAACTTAAACACAGTCTGGTGCTGTTTGGATTATAAAATAAGAAAATGTTTATACAGGTTTCAATTTTATAATCCGAACACCCTCAGACTAGTTGGACGGTGGCGTTTCACCAAAGGTTTAGACGGTTTGTGGTGTGTTTAATGCATTTTTGGTCGGTTGGACCATGGAAAATGTTTCCTTTGACTGTAGTTATGGTCTAGAATTGGTTTAAAGCTATAAATAGACTTGCATCTTCAACAAAGTCATTCATTCTTCACTTCCCATCTTTTCTTACTTTTTTTTAAACATTTTTAGTTTTTTAGGAGTGTTTATGGTGTCATGGTCATTGTTGACCGTTCATAGAATCCCTGCAATTGCTTTTCAATTTATGCGGAGATTCTACGACGGTCAGCAGAGACTTTTGACATCAAATACAACACAAAAAAATGCAGTTCATAATTTCTCGAAAAATATAACCCGAAATCTCTATCAATCTAGATCAAATTTTTAAATCTGAACAAAGGGTATTTTTGAAGAAAAAAAATAGGGAGCGCGAGTATAGCATAGGGTGGAAAAAGTAAAAGTCATGAAAATTTTGCAATTTGGTCATTTTTGTCAATTGTAGCCCAATACCCCACTAACCAGTTCTTTAAGGCTTCAGTTGCTAGTGTAGTGGATCAGATAAAGCCCAACTCGTACTTTAGTCTTTCAACGTGAAAGGTGATGACAATTACTCTTTAGGCACCTAGGAAAACCCGAACGATAATTAACTACGGTTCAATACGCTTTTTAAATCGAGTGAGTAGATTTAAAAAATATCTTAACCGATTTTAAAAGTGCAGAACGGCAGTTAATTGCCGTTTGAGAGTGCATGAGAGCAATCATTAGGTGCCTAAAGAGCAATCATTAAAGGTAAGTACAGCGGCCAGCTGCCAGAAAGAATGCATAATTTTACATTGCATATATTTTTTTGGGTATAAATATACATTGCATGTTCTATTCCGTGCTTTTAAGAATAATCATCTCCTCAGTAAAAAGAATAATCCCATAACTCCCCATTGAGTAATTTTTTTTTTACATAGCTTAGCATATTTACACTCATGAGGTGTTTTTTCTAAAAGCATATGAATCACATGTCTGAAAATATATGGGAACGAAATGAGTATACCCAGATTTTTTTTTTAGGGAAGAGTATACCCAGATTTTTTACGGTTGAGAAAAAACTATTTGAGGGTCTTAAAAATGACATAACTTCTTCTCATAGTTTTATTCTTAAATGAGAGGGTGGAGAACTAGATTCACATGAGATTTTATATGTCTTTTAAAAAAAATCTTATAACTATCAATTTCCCAAGAAATATTAAAAATGTGTGCCAGAGACTTTTCTAAAATATACAAGGAATAAGATTCACATCCTTATATTCTTGGAACGTATCCATAGGTTTTATGACTTGAAACAAGCACTTCCATTAACTAATTGCAATCACAACTCTTGAGAAAAGTTAACCAAAGCTTTTATACTGACAAACGATATGTACAAACAAGTAGAAAGAAAGAAAGAAAGGAACAACATCCTCATGCTTCGCTCAATTATTATTACTGACAAGTTCACATATCATATTCATATGGCGAAGGGCCCCAAAAGGAGACAAGCTAGCGCTGCATAGGTAACAATATAGCCAAGCCATCATAGCCTTTACAAACAGTGAAGGGTAGGAATGGCCCGATTTGATAAGAACTTGGGTAGAGGCATGTGCATCTCTGCCATTTCACTCGATGTCTCATGCACATTATGCATTGCTATGTTTGTGTTGTGCACACTTCAAATTTTAGTTTCTTTCTTTTCTAAAGAAAAGTAAAATATTCTTAGATATGATATATAATAAAAAATGCAAATTCAACTATTTAAATTTGTGATATGAAGCCATAGTGTATCGCTGCAAAAAATTCGTTTTTCACGTGGATCACACTTGATGTGCTTCTACTAAGACAACCCAATTATATATGTATTAATGGTTGTAATTTTAAGCTTTGTTTTCTAAAGTGCACCTCTCTTGTTCATTCAGAATTAAGTCCCATAAACCTACCAAATGAGGATCAAGTTGAGGACAGTAGACAGAGGACCTTAATTGTTTGAATTTGATGGGCCTACCCAGTGGCAAAAACGTCTAGAAAATTGCTCTTCTCCCAATCAATATTGCTCACTTTTATATAAACAGACGAAAATACACCTGCGTGACTTAAGTCACGCTCGGTAGATGTCAGCGTGACTTCAAATCTCAGGCAGAACCTCACTTCTTCATTTCACTTCTCAAATCTCTAAAAAAATTTCCAAAATCATTCAACCTCAAATTTCTTCAACTTCAAATCACTCACCACTCCAACAACAAGTAAGTTTTCTTAATCAAGTACCATTGTCATTTTATGTTTATATGTTACATTTTTTCTCTTAAATTGGAAATTTTTAAGTTTAAGGGTTTGTTTAAATTTAGATTTTTTTTTCGCAAGAAATGATACAATGGTTAAATGTTAATGATTTATGTTGCTTAAATGTTTAGATGTTTGCATGTTTATGTTGTAGTTTTTAGTTTTAGGGTTTATGTATAATTTGCACTCCAAGTGTTTGATGAAATGTTTGAATGAATTTTTCATTGATTTTTTTTAATTTATTATGGTGTAGATCTGAAACAATGGCTCAAGTATACGCTCAAGTATCCTTCAACGGTGGAAACTCACATTTTTTCAAGGTTCGGGACGATGTCACGTTAAAAGATTTGAAGGATCAACTTCATGAAATCAACCAACGACTCAACCACAGAGACACAAGGAGGGTGGAATACGTTTGGTACCATAGTCCATCTTTCGACTCAGAGGGAAATTTGTCGTCCACTCGGTCAGAGTTAACGAACGACGACGTGAAGAGCATGTTCTCGCTATTTGCTCAGCACAACATGATCTTCATCGAGATGGATGTTACGTTGCTGAGGTCGCCTGAAGATATTCTCAAGAGTTTGATTCGGCCGAATGAAGATGTTTAGGTAGTATTATTATGTTGTGTCATTATTTTGTTGGATTTTAGTTTAATTTTTGTTAGTTTGCTGAAGATGTTGACATTGAAGTGTCTTTTACTTACCGTAAAAGTTTGCAAGTCTCTTTGGAAACTCAAAAGAATGAAGAGAACACAACATGTATTCTCCTGAATCAGCTATATAGGTTCTCACATCGAATTCCTTCGCATAAGATGAGTGTGACAAAAGGGAATGCAGTTCTAAGATGTTGTTTTGTGCTTGATCATGCTTCGTTTATTTGAACGGAGATGAAATTATAAGTAAATAAATTTGTCGTATTCTATTAATTTTGGAATTTATTACGCGTACTTGTGTATTTTCATTCATCCATTCATTATTCCATTTCATCCATTTTTCATCCATTCAATCATTCATTCATTCAAAGTTAAAATACGCAAATTCAATCATAGTTATAATGCGGAAAAATAAAACAAAAAATGTACCAAAATGTCATAAAAATGCGCAAGGGCGCGAGTGTAAACATAATACATCAATGTCATAAAAAATAACTAAAAATATACAAAACTACATCAGTCACAAGACCCTACTCCGCTGGACTATGGCTCCTAGTTCTCATCCGGGGAACCCCCTGCTCCTGCAAGATGCGATAATTCAACTGGACTCCCTGCAACACACTGAGTAAGTCATGATACTCAGGATGCTCCAATGTTGGCTCCACTCTGCGTCTGATGTTATCAATGATCTGTAATGGGTCGGGAACCTGTCGGGCATACTGCTGCTGAACAATAACCTCCTCGTAAGGAGGGATAGAGGGGCGTCCTCTGCAACGATAGCATGGTCGATCATGATGGGAAGAGATACGCTGTAGAACCATGTAATGTACCAGTCATGACACCTCCACAGTCGAGCCTCTGATGTCTGTCGACCCTGAAGTGCGTGTGGAAGTACATGGAGCAGAAAATCCTGAAAGACCACTCTGACCGCCGCAGCCTGAACAACCTGATGAACGGTAGGAGATCTGGGGATCGTCTGCATGTGACGATACTGCCAGAGAACCCGCTCTGGGGATCGTCTGCATAATCTGACTGCCAGCCATGATCCAACCGGAGTACCAGAAAATTTCTTGGAAAGCGATGATCCTCCGCTGGTCCTCGTGTGACATCAAGGTGACATCACCATTGACCATCAGATCAATGAGGCCACGATAGTGTGCAACATCAACATGACCCCTGGGCGGTCTCCAACTAGCTGCAAGGGGAGCGCCAACCTGATACCCCTCACTCGGACACCTCGTATACATGTTCCTAAAATGGGCCAAAATACATCCCTACAAACAAATATTTCATCATCACAAACTCATAAACATACATAATAATATCGTAAGTCATTTAAAAAATGTTATAGTAAAAAGAAAAGAAATACTACCATGAGTAGAGTCGAGTAACCGCCAATGACTTTCATCCTCGGGACCATGACATGAGAAAGCTTGTGGTAGAGGTAAGCAAGTGTCATCCAGCCCCAGGACCACTGATCCACCGTGTCCAAATCCATAATGCACTCCATCCACATCAGATGAACGCTTCTGCTGCTCCTGTTGGCAAAAAAGGTGATGTCAACCAAGTACAACAGAAAGGCCCTGGAGCATTGCACCCTCACCGTCCTCTGCTCCTCAACCTCCTTATCATCAGCAGGAAGATCCACCAACTCATTGCACCTATGCAAGAGTGTCTCGTAATGCATCTTCAAGCTGGTGATACTGATGTAAGCACCCCATTGTGCCTTTATCTCATCATCAACATCGCCATGGGTCATACCTAAACCGACCTCTAGCAGCTCTATACCTCTCTCGTATCCTACCTCGCCATGACTCAACTCTAGGAGCTCCCATGTATGGGGATATGTAGAAGACACGCCACATCATTGAGTGTGACGGTCATTTCCCCAACAGGCAAATGGAAGCTGCTGGTATCCTCATGTCATCTCTCTGAGAAGGCGGTGATGAGGGCAGAGCTGATGCTATCGTACCCAGTATGAAGGAGGGGTAGAAGGATGCCTCCACCTGCTTCCAGAACCAGGCCTGATCGTTAGTCGGGACTGGGATCCTCCTAACTTTCTTCCCGTGAGAAACCACGGTGCATTTACGCGTCCTCTGCAACTGAAATATAAAAAATTAAACGAACAATAAACCGTTAAAAATATAAACATTTCAATAAGTAAAAAAGACATAACAATTTAATCGTAAAAAAACGCGGGCCAGTTTAATTACGCGCGCCAATTAAGTTAAGCGTGTTAATTTAAATTACGCGCGGCAATTAAATTAAGCGTGTTAATTTAAATTATGCGCGACAATTTAATTACGTGCGCCAATTTAATTATGCGCACCAATTTAATTACGCGCGCCAATTTAATTTCGCACGTTCATTAACATATTTTAACATAATAAATAAATCGTAAAGCTGACATGTCACTAAATAAAATTAATTGTAATAGACGCGTAATTAAATAAAATTAAACAATTATACTTACTTGAGCATTGCCCCAAAGCTGACATGCCACATGTCTACCGAAACTCGGTAGGAGTGACAAGGTAGTAGGACCCCCGGGAAAACTCTGCGCCTCCTCCTCAGCCTAACCCACCTCCTCAGCCTGATGCTGGGCCTCACCCTCCTGCTGGTGAGCCGCTCGTACTGAGGTTGCTGTTGATACTGAGTGGGGTCCACTATCTGGGACGCACACGCCTGGGACGACGATCCCACCTCCTGCTGTATCCTAACGCCCTGTCTTCGTCGAGTAGTAGGAGGGCGCGCAGCCGCCTTTTCGGCCCGTGCACTACTGGTCATGCTCTCTCTATCACATCTAATCATGTCTGGTCTCTGAGACATATCCACACAACATTTGTAAAAACAAAAATCAATGCAAAAATAACAATTCAATCTCACTATAATCAACATTAACAATCTAATTTCTAACTAAAACCTAAACTACCACATTTCACTCAAACTCAATATAATCAACATCAACAATCCAATTTCTAACTAATTTCATCATTAACAATGCAAAAATCAAACAAATTTTCATTGAGACATTTTATCAAACACTTAGAGTACAACATTCAATCAACATAAAATCTAACAATTTCGAAACCATAAACTACCACATTGGAGTGAAACTTACTCCAAACAACATCTAAAGTACAATTCCTAACTTAATTCATCATTAACAATCCTAAAAACTAGCATGCAAATCAAATCCTAAAAACCTAAATATGTGAAATTTCTCCAAAAAAAAACCAAAATTTAAACCATAAAAAGTCAATGCAATAGGATAATAAACACTTACTTGATTTTGGGGTAGAAATTGATGTTGATTGGTGCAAGAATGAAGAAAATCGCACTTGGAGGGAGCAAAATCGCAACTTGAATGAAGAAAAACACAATGGTTTTGTGTTTCTGTTTCTATTATAGACCTTCGCGTGACTTAAGTCACGTTGGTATTTACCGAGTGTGAGTTAACTCACCCGCTGATGCTACCGAGCGTGAGTTAACTCACACATGAGTATTTCTGTCATTTTCTTTGGGAAGGAGCAATGTTGTTTGTGGGAAGAGCAATTTTCAAACGTCTATGCAAGTTGAAATTGATGGGCCAATAGGCCCCATACGGATGAGATAAAAGAAAGATTGTTTCTTTTTCCGTCTTACTAGTTTATCATGTGTCATGCAAATTTCGAATTTCATAATCCGAAATGCATTAAACACTCTTCAAAATGCATTAAAAACACCCTTAAAAACCCTCTAAAATACATTAAAGACACCCTCAAAAACACTCAATTTTTTTTTTAAAAATTTTATAATTCAAATAAGATATGCGAGAAGATTTATAGATGGAAAATAAATTCCCTAAAATAAAAGGGCAAAGTCAAGGCTCATCTTACTTTTAAGGCTGCTACATGTTGTTGCTTTGCTATGATAAGGTAGCTCTTAAGTCCCATCCAATCAAAAACCCCACCAATACTGAAACTTGTTTCGTAATCATAATTATATTGTGCATATTTCGCGGTCAAGGACTTGATATTGCACAAAAAGTATAATGCAAAAATGTATGACTTCAAGTTGTACATATCGTATTACTATAATTGAGGAAATAAATGTAACAGGAAGAACGAAGGGTAGCAATATGAATTATTTGGCCTGCAACAATTACTTGTTCTCATTCTATATTCAGATGTAAAAATCAATGAGAAAGGTTGGATCGGATGAGAAGTTGCCATCAAGTAGTTAATGTAGTTAGTAATTACTCCTAACTAAGACAAGGAACCAATTATGCGGCTATGGTTCAGTTTTTACTTCCTCCATTTTTTTTTCTTCTGAATAAATATTCTTTCTTTGTCATTTTTATTCCTCATATATTCCCATTGGAGTTATTGTATTCAAGACATGGCTAGACACAAAAGGTGAAAATCTCTTTCGCAACAATTTGATTCTTGGTAGATTATGTTTGTGGGAGTATAATCTCTTCTATTAAAGCCAACCATTGATATATTTTTGTCATTTTGTTAATTAAATAGATAAACATTTCAAAGATTGACGTCCGAAAATTAAAATTAAAATTATCCTAAAGATGATTATAAAATAATCACTAATGTCATTTTAAAAGGAGGTGAAGGGGAGGTATTTTTATTAAAAAACGTAAAATTACATTTTGTTGCAATATTTAAAAACACATTACATACAAGAGCACTCTCTCCCCTTCAAATCCATCTAATTTGGATGGAAGCTTAAATTGGATTAGGATGGACTACCCTCCCTTCCTCTCCTCTAAATAATTTATCCCAACACCTCAAATTTAAAACGATCCCTCATCTCCTCTCCATTCCCCTCTGATCAAACATCTAAGGATAGTCAATGAGATTTTATAATCTCACTTTTGTCATCCTTATTGTTTTTAGATAAGCAAGCTTCATGTGTGGGTAACTCAAGATAGCAAATACTTTTTTTTTACAGGAGCAAATAGGTTTATAATGTGTTTGGTTTGGCCAGTTATTGGATCTTTCTCGCGTTTCAAGGCAAATCCAACGTGAGAATTCAGAAGCTAATTGCATGGCAGACATGCGTTTAGTTAGAATCTACCGCCAAAACAAACAAATGCTTAGTCTTTTCATATTTTGAAAATGTTTACATTTTGTTGTTTTAAGATATTTTTGGAGGAATACTTCATGTATTATTTTTTCCAAAGTAACTACTACTTTTGTGTAACAAAAAAAGTAATTACTGTCATGCTTGTACAACAAGACATCAACTATTATTACATTGACTTGTATGTTGGGTTTTGCCCCTCTTAGTTTTACTTGTTCCTTGATAATTCCACAATGATTAGACTATTTCTGGTTAAGAGTTATGTTCTTGCAGTTTACAATGAAATCCAAACGTAACCTTTTTGTATTTTACAACATATACTAGTATGTCCAAATATTGCTTCTTCTATTTTATCTTTTTTAATTAAAAAACCATAGCTTCTTCTATTCACCAGTTTCATTATATGTATGTGCACTAGCATATTTGTTAAACAAAATACTAGTACAAGAACATTAAAATGCGACCAGAATACAAGCTAAAGTTATGGTGTCAAAATCAAACAATCATTGCGAAAGTAAACAACTCAAAATAATTTTAATTTTTACCATTTCACAAAGAGAAAGAAGAGTGTTATTTGAACAACTGTTTGGTTGACAACTTATGAGACAACCATAATTTATAAAAAAAAATAAGTATTTGTACGAAAACCAAAACAATAGAGAGATAAAATAAAAAATAATGTAAATATAAAAGATAAAATTGTCACAAAATAGACGTTAAAATATCATTTCTCTTTCACAAATTAAGCACACAACGATTCAATATTCTGTTTCTTAAAGTGGCAGCCCCTAGGCTAGAACTAAAAGTCCAAAAGAGTTGTAGCCTAATTGTGCCAGTTGATTTGCATGGCTACTCCATTAATATGGTGTGGGACCTCCATTCGTTTGTCACATAGAGAAAAAAACCTAAACCATATTCAACATTATTGACCCCATCCCACAACAAAACTCCACTAAAGCTAACGCTTTATGCAAACACCTTTTATTTCGATGATTAGGATTAATTAGGAGTTGGTAACAAATATGACTAGACAAAGCCTTTTTAATTTTCATTTCACGTGCTTGCTGAGACATCACGTTTGAAATCTAACGCATATTGCTTTCGATTTTTCTAACAACTCTCCACAAAGATTAATCACCTGGATTTCAGGTTTAAAACTCCTGATTCCACTATTAAAAAAACATACATATGACAATTAGAAAGTGGTGAGTAAACTATGGGATTACTAAAGATAAGGAAAAAGTAAGCAACCAAAACAAAAGAAAACCCCTCCCTTTTTCATGTGTTTATTATATTTATCACTTTGCCTTTTCTTTTTTCCCTTCTTGTTTTGTCCTAATTTTAAAACTCTAACTTCCTACGAAGCATTGAAACTTTGTTACGTGGTACCTTACACAATGCTAAATCTCTAATGGTTTCGCATATAAGATCTTTGAATATGAACCGTTCGATGTCCAACACTACATCTCCAATTTCCACGTGACATTCACTCCATTCATTCTCTCCATTCATGTCCTTCCTCAAAATCCCACATATAACTTCAAACATGTCCTCTGACTCTTCTCTCTCTCGGACCCTCCGAAACTCCGACCAAATACTATGTAACGTCGGCGCGTTCTCCAACTTCCACGGTGGAAAATGGCGTTTACGGTTAAGGATCTCATGAATTGTGTCGAAAATTAACCGTCTTTGAAGAGTGGAAACTTTGGAAGTGTCGTTTCCTTTGAGGTACTGTTGCTGTTCTAGTAAGAGGAACATGTCATTGTCTTCGGGCAAATAATCAGAAGCACGAAGTACTTCTGAAACATATACAAAATCGTTATCTTCTTCTGACTTTGCTTCACTATAACACAAAGCTGCACACCACCCATCATCTTCTGACTCAGCTCCTAGATCTGCAGTTTTACCAAAGTTCATTAAGATTAAGAAACAAAATAAAGTTCATTAGAGGTTAGGCGAATAAACATGTCACATTCTACATTGAACCCACATAACACATTATTGTCAACTGAATAATGAATAAAGACTAATTTGCTTATAAAATTTAATGTCATCTTAGAAACAAATTTGTCCATGATTATTACAATAATATAGGGATTAATTACTGGCAGATTAGTCCCCAGTATATCTAAATTTTATGGGCAAATATGATGTTATTGTTGTGGGATCAACATGAAGAGGTCACATATATATTTAATTAACGTATTGTATGATAGTTATGAGTTTTAACTATAATAAAAGTTGTGAAAGATGCCATAATAACCGACACTATACAATTTGAAACATGTATTTACCAATTTACAAAAATGAAAAGACTATTTTAAGCGATACTTAAAATTTCAAGCAGCATTTTGTCTATTAAGAAACCAAATCCACCGACTTGTGACTTTGAAGGATTAAAAAAAGCTCCTTCACTCCTTTATAATTACACTTCCAAAGTGAAGTCTGTGGAGGTAATAATATTTTCACGGGGACACAACACAACACAACACCACTATCGAAATTGAAAGGCAGAAAATGCCATCACTCCCACGTGATCGTACAAGTATACTTTCTGACGTAGTCAATGAACCAACCAACTCCACTTCCCTAGTATCAAATCATTGGTCCACGTAGGATAGAATAAGATGCAAATTTCATCACTACTACCACCGCCACTCTACTATTACTACTAGTGTGAAACAAAGAAAATTCTATATCTAATTTATCCTCCAAAGTGAAGTAAGTAAAAAAATCATCATTTACCCAAGTAACAAAACAAGGAAAGGAAAGGAAAGGAAAGAACAGTTTGAATCTTAAAAGACCTACCTAGTAAACACGCGTAGCCCAAACTTATCTATCAATGACATCACCGCCAATTTTAACTCACTCTGACTAAAGCAAATGCCAAGCAACCAACGATTACGACATATGTAGTGTTGTGTTGTGTTGTGTGTACCGACAAAATACTACATTACTTCTATTTACCTTTATATTCAATGCTTTGTTTCATTACTGGAGACCCTGAACACGACGAGTCGTCTTTGTAAAACGACGAGTCAAGAACCGATACTGGACTCGGTTGTTCTAACTCGGCTATACTGTTCAGTAATTTATCACACCTCTTCAACAGCTCTTTTCCTTCTCTGTATTGCTCCTCCACCTTGTTAAACCTCTGCATGCACCGATCAAATATTCAATATTATAGGAAAATTAAGATCCCATCATTTTGGCTAATTTACTAACTAACTATCGTTATCTAATCGATTTAAGATATGAAAAATTAATAAAATATACAAACCTCTGTATCGGTATGTGAAGAGGTACTTGATGATTCATCTTCCACCAAGGCCTTCCCTTTTTGGTATGTGGCAACTTTTCTCATCCTCGGCGACCGGTTCGGTTCGCTCCTCGAATAATGAACCGGAGTAACTCTTCTGCGATCAACATTTCTCACGTTGGTAATCTTCCTCACGCGATTTGGACTGCGCGTGGGTGAGTTTACGTTGGTTCTGTTTCTAACCTGCGATTGAATATCATCAGTTCGAACCCGTGGTTTAGACCGGAAAGGGGATACCGGTGGTGGAGAATCATTTCCGATCCAACCGGTTCGATTAATTGATCTTCCTGGCTTCATAACCACAATAGGAGAATGAAAATCATTCACATTCTCAATAACAAAGTTTCTTTGATTTGTTACATTCATTGATTTCTTAGAATGTAATAGTCCTTTCAACTGCAACGCTTCAAGGATTTGTTTCAGTGTATCAAGATCTTTTGAAGGTTCATGAATCCCACGCATCTTCAACCGTTTCTCAATCTCACCTTGAACTGAAACAGTACCACTCTGTTTCGGACCAGGGAAAAAATCAACAGAATCATAGCAACATTTCTTTTGTTTTATTATTGTTCCTCTAACTGGTTGTGTTTTTGATTTTAGATCTAAAACATTGTCGTTTAAGGGTGAAATAGTGTCGAATTGCTTTAACTGGAAATTTGTAGTGTCAAAGAAACGATACTGTTGAGATGATAGATCTCTGTGAACCGTTGATTCAGAAGCAGATCTTAGAAGCTTAGGGTTTGGGTCAGAGTCTTCTAGACCCATGAGTTTTGCAACGACGCTGGTGGAAGTGGAACGTCGTCGTTTTTCATCTTCTTTAGGATGGGTTGTCATTGTTCCTTTTGCATCTACAATGGCTCTGCTATCTAACGATAGTCTTGGAGCTTCTTTGGAGAATTTCCATGGAGATTTTGTTCCTTCTTTGAAATCAAAAACCGGAAGAACAGGTGTCTTTTCTGGTTGAGGTGTTGATGTTTGGGGTTCCTGTAAAATGATGAAATCGTTAGTTAAATGAGAGTGAAACAGAGAGTGTGATGTGATTGAATGAATTGATACCGTTGATTTTGAAGAAGGTAGTCTTTTAACGGAGTAGATGCGTTTTCCTGGGAATAGTTGGTGGCGATCGAAGATGTGAAAGAAACCTGCCATGCACCCTATTTGTTTCTCAAGCTTTTGATCTTTTACTTCCATCTCTCTTGTCATTTTCTCTTTGATTTGTTTGTTTCTCAATATTGTGAAGACTTATACATTTTTTGCAGTTTCTCACATTCTGCTGCTTCTTTCTTCCCAGCTCTGTTTATCAACTCTGTAATATGTGGTCACTCTTTTCTTCCTTTTATTCTACACTCCCGCTTTTCTCGTATTTAAAACGCAAGACCATAAATCTTACCAAATTATATTTTTGCCCTTTGTTTTTGGGTGGCATAAGCATTTCACATGGGAAGGTGTAAAACTTTCCCATTATGGGGCAATTAATTTTTACCATTTGATTAAATGAAGTACACAATATTACCATGCTCTCTCGACACTAGATTTTTTCTCATTATCTTCCTCCATCACTTTTTCTCTCTCCCACTCTGCCACACAATTTGCAGCGATTGAAATTCGAGATTACGTTAGCGCCGCCGCTACTGCCGTGAATGTAACCGCTTCTGCTAATGCACCCGTCGTTCACCTTATCAACACTCTGCGCAACTTTTTTCCAAAGGCACTGAGTTTTGAGTTCAACAAAACCAGAATTCATTGAGGAAAAAGAAATTCAGTTGCAGAGGCGACGACGGAGATTACAATCATTCAGATCTAGAAAGCTAAAATAATAGATGCCTCTGATTTTGTTTTCAATTTGGATAGTTATTATCTTTTGGAGTTTTTTGTTTGTTTCAATTTTATCTATACCACCTATGAAATTTTGGATCTGCGACTAAAGCATACTATTTTTTTGTTGTTGATGATTTACTCTTAATTCTGGTTCTGATTTTTTTTTTAATTTACTCTATATCTTTGCCAAAATCAAAACATTCAATGATAGAAGGCTGAAGGAGAGTTGCGGGTGGTGGTGCTAGACCGGTGGTGGCTAGACTTAGATAGATTAGGGGGAGAAAGAATGGTTAAAGAAGATAATGAGAAAAAAAATCTAGTGTTGAGAGAGCATGGTAATATTGTGTACTTTATTTGATCAAATGGTAAATATTAATTGTCCCATGATGGAAAATGAGAAAAAATCTAGTGTTGAGAGAGCATGGTAATATTGTGTACTTCATTTAATCAAATGGTAAAAATTAATTGCCCCATGATGGGAAAGTTTTACACCTTCCCATGTGAAATGCCACCTTCTCCTTCTCCCAAACAAGTTACCGAACATTTTGTGTGTGTGTGTGACTAAAACAGGTTTTCTAACATAAATTTCACAACAGTTTTGAAAATAATTTAGATTTTAACATAAATTATGTATGTTGTTAATCATGTTCAATTCAATGAATGATTAGTAAAAAAATAATAAATAATGCAATCATGAAGATGAAATTGTTTGTATTCAAATGTGAAAAGAAGTCACATCACAACGTTAAATATGTTCAATCTTTTATATACACTGTAATAAGATAGGATGAGACTCATAATTTTTTAATGTTCAATATTTCTTGAGGAGATGACGAGGTGTCCTATCTCTTTGTAGTCTTGATATGTTGTTGCTCCTGTCGCTGCACTGAACTCTACCAACAACTTTATTTATTATAATTTTCACATTACTTGCAAATTGTATGTTAACATGAAAATTATATGCATTTGTACGATTTTCTCGATTAATGAGGAGATGATGAGGCGTCCCATCTCTTTGTGGTCTTGATATGTTGTTGTTCCTGACGGCTGACGCTGCACTAAACTCTCCCAACAACTTTATTAATCACAATTTTCAAGTTACTTGCAAATTGTATGTTAACATGAAAATTATACGTATTTGTATGATTTTCTCGATTAATGAATTGTGATATGTTGTTATATTCATTAACCATCCAATAAATTTGTATTTATATATACTTGTACAATTTTCTCGATTAATCATGGACTTGAACTGTACTAATCACCTAAATTGTTGTCAAATTTACATGTTAAAGTAACACAACTCAAGAGAAACAGAATTGTATTTATTTATAAGTGCAACATTTTGATTATTTTTGTTGTTCTTGTATAATCACAAGGCGTTGATCACACGAGCGGGTGATGTGAACTCCATTCTTAGTGCTGCAATCTTCATTCCTTTTTCTTGTATGATTTGTTTTCAAGTGAGTTGGTGTATATGGAGAGACACTCTCATGTCAAAGTAAGACATGATGTAAGCATGATTCAAGTGAGATGTGGGAATGTCATACTTGGGGGTGAACCCCTATTTTAATGCACTTGAGCTCTGATACGCTTGTGTTTGTTGCTATTTTTACTCAAAGCATCGTTGAACTCTCACCAAGATTGAAGTTAAGTGTTTGTACATAAGTCGATCGAGATGGACAAAGACATTTTATTGATCAAATTGGTTCCAGCTATGAGAAACAGTAGAAGCGCATTTGTTTCTAGAACACTTATTTCGTCCCATGCTTATATTCGAAGGAATATCTAATAGGTATCAAATCTTAAAAATTTGAGACCTCTTGTAAAGATGGTCTTAGGATATTTGTTAGTAAGACTTAGAAAAATATAAGTACTTCCAAATGGATTATGAGGATGTGAGAGTTGTGAAAGAAAACGAACTGTTGGGCCTGGGTTTGCACAGAAAAGCGAGAGCACACTTTTACACTTTGCAATTGCATCCGGTTCTTTTACTGAAGTCACATGCACTTGATTTCATCCCATACAGAAAGTCACATGCACGTGTCACTTAATAAGTCTATTGATTTTATTTATTATGGCAAATAAATATTTTTACGTAATATTTTTTAGTCTTGCTAACTAGTGGTCCAAACACTCTTTAAAAAGTGCTCCAAGAATACTCGTTAGTGAAGTAGATATAATAGTCACAAGAAAGGGGAGGTTTGAATTGTAACCCTTTTAAAAATTAAATCATGTACTTCAAAAATACTTCTCAGGTTGAGACTTGGAAGAGCAAAGTTAAAGCATACTTCAGAACGTTCTGAAATGTAGTATAAAACATAATATCAAAGATAAATAATTGTATGTATGCTGTAAGTAAAGAGTATAGGGATAGAAAAGAAGAACACACAAAAATTATAGTGGTTCACCCAATGTGGGTTAGTCCACTCCTCGCAACTGTGAGATTTTCTACTATGATGCTTGAGACAGCCTTCTCAATTCCTACACCTTACACCTTTGTTCCGTTGGAACAATTACAACCTTTATTCTATATGCCTCAACAGGCTCACAAGTTTCTTTGCATAGTCACGCATGACTTTACACTTTTCTTTTCACTCAACTACCACTTTAATACCCTTAAAGGTAGATGAGATTTTCTCTTACAGATGATTTGGAAGTTTGAATGAATTTGGACAAGAAGAAGAGGAAGAAGATTATCTTTAAGAAGATAAAAGAGAACTGTTACACACTCTTTAAGATTTTAGGAATCTTTAGAGTTGATTTGTGTAATCAGTTTTGATATGAAACTTTAAACACTTTTAATAAGTTGTTTAAGTATGCTTGTAAGCTGTGTGTTTCAATGTTAAGTCTTCTGCCTCTTTTATAAAGTTTCTTGACCTCATGTAGTTGTTAGGACATGTCCAATAGCCTTGTGCCACATGTCCTGGTACTTAGCAACTTTTGCTTTAAAATCTGGAACAACATTTTGAACTTCAGAATGTTCATGGGTTCATATGTATGAATGTCATATGAATTTCTGGGTTTATCCATTAACTTTGTTCTTCGTGTGAACTTCAGAAAATTCCTGGCCCAAAGCCTTGCAGATCCATCTTGGAACTTGTGCAGGAGAGAGAAAAGTGAAACCGTCACTTCATGCCCATGCTTTAGGGGATTTTGTTGGTCTTGTAATGTACCTCCTCCCATACGTGTCTAATCCCGATTGAATGAGACTTGAGTTTACTTTTTGCTTTTCCTTTTACTTTTGTACCAACTGTACTATTTTATCAGATAAAGCATGTGCTGATAACGAACCTTCTGAACTTCAGAATTTTCATTTGTTTCACTTAGAATGATTTGTAAGACTTCTATTTGATGTAATCAAATCCTAATAGTAAAACATCAATGAATTGCAATATGCATAACATCTAGGATGATATTCTTAGAGGAATATTCCTAATGTTTTGTATTTCATTTGTTCATAAGTCTTTAATGAACAATGAATATGTCTTTTGACTTTTATCCAAATAAATGTCTTTCATCCTTGATTGATCTAAGTCATATTACTTTTTTGGACTTTTATTTATGTCTAGTGAGCCTTGAATGTTCTTGATAACATTCATTCATTTATGGACTTGTTCTTGATAGACCATAAGAACAACCTTCTGAACTATCTTGAACCTTCTGAACTCTGTCTGGGTTCATAGGCTTTAATGTTTTTTGATTACTTGTATCTTGGTTTGATTTACACTTTGTTCCTGTCTTAGTTAAGCACTCATGTACACAAATTAAATACCCATAAACTAATCAAAGTCCATTAATCCTTTAATCATCAAGGTTTGTTATCTTTAAAATTAATTAGGGATTTTGCCTCAACAGTTAACATTTTCCATTTTTCTTAATAAGTAAGTTTGTACTATAATGTTAACAAATATAGTAATAATGTCTTGAAACTTATGTAAATAATTTTTTAAAGGAAAATACTAACTTGTGTCCCTGAGACGTTAGTTAAAGAAACAAGTATAGTAAGCATTTTTTGAAACTTGTGTAATCAAATACTTAAAAGTGTAAAAAAAAATGTTGTGTTTTAATCCAAAACTTACATTTTTTGTTTCTTTGACTAGTGCCCCAAGGGCATTAGTTAGCATGCCCCTTCTTTAAAAGCTTAAAAAATATATATTTTTTCCAATCTAAAATTTTCATTTTTAGATTAATTAGGACAGTTATTAGCACAATTCAAAATTTAAATATACTCTCATATTGATTACCAGTACTTGAATTTTGATGATTTTTATGGTATTTTTTGCATGATAGAAATAGAAGGAAAAAATGAGATCATAAATTGAATAGGAATAAACTACATATAACACGATATGACACTCGATTAATAGATAATGAGCAATCAAAATTGTTTCACCCAATATGATTTTGGGACAAACATTTAGAAGAGAATAACTCGAGAACTTTAAGTAAACATCAATTTTTCCTTTTTGGAACCCCCTTTTGCTATGGAGTGTCAACACATGTAAATTCATGCATAATATCACTTTATTATTTAAGCTTGAAAGGCTATGATTATCATATTCCTTTCTATCGTTAGAACGTAATATTTTTGTGAATATTTCGAATTTCGTTTGTACCATATTGTAAAACTTATGGAATAAGTATTAACTTTTGTAAGCCTACAAATAGGGCTGAGTTTAACCTGGGAAACCAGGATTGCTTCCCAGCATGGGAAAGTTCAACCAGCACCCTAGATATAATAATTGTATATTCAGACGGTTCAGATTGATGACCTGCTACTTGCTTTAACTTTTTTTATCCGTGCTTTATTGTAGTTTTGTAAACGCAAGGACCGCATCTAACAATAAAGCACGGTCCGTGCTTTTCTTTTACACTCTTATCCACTTTCAGCCTAAAGCCTTTTTTTTATAAATAAAAATAATCGAAGCAATTTTTTTGTTATTTTTTATAATTTCTTGACGGTCGTCACCAACACTGACGGTCTGCTTGTCCGTCTATTTTTAATTGGTGACGGGCGTCACACCTGGTGACGGCTAGACCGTCAGTAATTTTTTATCAACATTTTTGTTTAGATCTGGAATACACGATTTTTATCATAGACTGTCTACACCATATTTTTTTCATTTCTCTTTTACACTCTTATATTTTTGTTTAGATCTGAAATTTTTTTCTTTTCTTGATCCGGAAACAATTGGTCGGATTTCCTCGCTCGCGCGTGCCCGCGAGCGCGCGCGCGCCCGTATTATAAGATTGACTTAGAGGTTGAATTTTTTCACGATTTTTTGCAGGCATGTTTAGGACATAAAAACAACATCGCCCACAAAAAACGAGAATTTTCCGACAAGAGACGGATTAAATATGAATTTTTTACGCGCCAAAAACTCAAGAACGCGAAACAACAAAACATGCACCTAGAAAACGAATTTTGAGCTGGTTTTTTGCAGACACCTCTATAAAAATACATATAGAGGATCTGCAAAAAACCAGCTCAAAATTCGTTTTCTAGGTGCATGTTTTGTTGTTTCGCGTTCTTGAGTTTTTGGCGCGTAAAAAATTCATATTTCGTATTATAAGAGTGACTTAGAAGTTGAATTTTTTCACGATTTTTTGCAGGCATGTTTAGGACATAAAAACAACATCGCCCACAAAAAACGAGAATTTTCCGACAAGAGACGGATTAAATATGAATTTTTTATGCGCCAAAAACTCAAGAACGCGAAACAACAAAACATGCACCTAGAAACCGAATTTTGAGCTGGTTTTTTGCAGATCCTCTATATGTATTTTTATAGAGGTGTCTCCAAAAAACCAGCTCAAAATTCGTTTTCTAGGTGCATGTTTTGTTGTTTCGCGTTCTTGAGTTTTTGGCGCGTAAAAAATTCATATTTAATCCGTCTCTTGTCGGAAAATTCTCGTTTTTTGTGGGCGATGTTGTTTTTATGTCCTAAACATGCCTGCAAAAAATCGTGAAAAAATTCAACCTCTAAGTCACTCTTATAATACGATCCGTGCTTTTTTTGCACTGTCCGTGCTTTTTTTGCACGGGCCGTGCTTTTTTTTGCACGGGCCGTGCTTTTTTTGCACGGTCCGTGCTTATTTTTGGATTTACAGGTTTGGACTGCCACCTGTGGGTGCTGGTTGAACTTTTCCATGCTGGGAAGCAATCCTGGTTTCCCAGGTTAAACTCAGCCTACAAATAGATGTAAGATTGTTTGAAAGATCAGAAAAATGAAACACATATTTCAATTTAATAGATTGAAGGTCAATTTCTCCACAACCATCAACATTTGTATGAGGATCATCTGCATAAGTAATATAAGGACTGTGAGAAGGAGAAATATACTTCAAATTAGAACTCACAGTTGAGTCCTTAAACTAAATTGTCTTTCAGAAAGGGTGGTTTTGGATATTTTTTTTATATGAGATCACATATGTGTATCATTTTCCCCATTTTTAACTATAAATAAGTGGCTTCAACATAGTTTAGGTTTTTTTTTTATTTCGTCGTCTTACAGCATTGTTTGATTTTTTTATCTTGATGCGGTGTAAATGTGATTTACGGTCTTGATGTAGTGTTCAATCAGGGCCATATTTGAGGCAAGGCGAGGAGGGCGACCGTCCTAGGCCCTAAAAAATAAATACAAAATTTGGGCTCCAACAAAAAAATTAGGGGTTCATTGGGCCCTTAAAAAATTAATCATTCAATTTTAAAGGGAGGTGTGGTTGTTAGTAATGTACTTTGTTGACTCATTTGTAACGTATTGTGATGTTATAAAGGGAGTTTAAATTTCTAGCCTTCCACCATCTCAAACCGTTCCGTCAAAAGAAATCATCCCACACTGCAAGAATGTTGAAATAATTGGAAAATGTTGAATTAAAAATATCTTGCACAACCTTTAAGGTTTCGTTTTATCATAAGGATCTGACGGATGTTGATGCAAATGATTTTTTTTTCTAAATTGAAGGTGTTGCAAATGTCTTTACCAAATATGTTGATGTCAGCATTTGAAATTCTTGAGTTTGTCAAAGCCGCAAATTGTTATCCTAATATTTCAATTGCTTATCGAAGTTTCTTAACTACGTCGGTGACTATGGTATCTGCAGAAATTTGTTTGTAGAAGTTAAAATTATTACAAAAAATAATTGATATTGTCAATGTTATAAGAAATTTTGATTGGTCTAGTCATTCTATGTATTGAGATAGATATGATATAACACATTGATGTAGACACAATTATTAGTGACTATGTATCTAGAAATGTCCGTAGAAATTATTTTGTATGATTATTTGAATATTAAATAAAAAACTCAATGTTTTTGGTATGAAGTTAGATGTTTTTGTTAAATAATTTCTTAACATAGTAAAAACTATCATTTGTAAGTAAATAATTTTCACACTTTTAAAATTTAAATTTTTTACATACTCTTATTTAAAATCTAAATTGTAGGTTGGTTCCATGCCATCAAAATTTCATATGCAACCATATCTTCAATTGATGTTGTGTCTGGTGTACCTATGCGGAGATGGGATTTTGTGTCGAATTTAATCCAATCTTTAAATATGGTTAATTCGGTGTACAAATACTTGTTGATTTGTAAAAGAGAAAGATTGATGAACATAAAGAATGAAAACATGTGGAAGTGGAGCACTGACATGTTGGGAGATAGTAAATTAAGGTTATTAGGAACATTTTGATTCCGTTGCAACGGAAATATGCCAATATCGAACTTCGAAACCCCAAGCGGCACTCCTCCCTCCCTCCATAGACCGTGGCGTGGCATTCCACCGCTTCTTTCTCTCTTTATTTTATTCTGCCAAGAAATCATATCATCCGTCACTAGTCACTCACCGCTTCATCAATCACTAACTCAAACCAACGCATGCATGCTTTGGTAGTGGAGACATTCTTATACACGTGTGACTTAGTGTGATTAGCACAAATGGGTTAATCCATTTTTTTTAGTCAAGCAAGACCAATGACCAAGTAACAAGACTATTAGAAACTGTGTCCTAACCGCTTCTATTAGATTACGCAGATATGTCTGATACAATACGATGTGGTATTCGAACTGCAAGTAGATACCCAATAACTACTCAATAAGCTCAGTTTGTTCCCCAAGCAAGCTCCCCCTGTTGCAACAAAGCTCAAATGGACTGCACCTCACGTGGTGAGAGTATGGGATGAAAATAGATATAGTATTATTAATATTAATACACACTGCCATTTATATTTTATTTTTTAAAAAATTGCATAACACTTACTTTTTGGATAAAATATTTTTATATGTAAAAAAATTTATTGTACAAATAAAATAAAAAATCACTTGGCAAACTACTTGCGTTGGCTTTGAAGTGTTAATGGTTAAGTTTCACATCTCCTATGCATAAGTAAAATTTTCGATATATAAGAGAGCTTATCGATATATCTAATACCTTAAGATTTTGAGTGAAGATGTGACATCTCTATCTGATTTATAGAGCAGTGGTTTGTTGTTTCTCTATCCACTCGCCCAGACTCTTCACGTGGTACCAGAGCTCTGGTTCATCTTATAGAGGAGCGGGAGTGGGTCATGTGTTGCATCATGATATAGGAGGTGTACTCAAAATTGTGGGAGAGATTGTTGAGTTTCCGGTATGAGTGGTCAAAGTCTCACGCCGATCACCTATAAATGAGCAGACATGTAACCTCTCCATCTCTTGTAGTCATAAAACATTGATCAATTGTTTCTCTTTTGACTCTAGACTTCCCAACGATTTGGTATATTAGCCATCACTAATCTCTCCATAACATTATTCTTCCCAACGATATATTGGTAAGTAATCAGATCGTGTGCGATGTTATGCCGACTTCACAGGATGAGAATACTTATCGATGGAGGAAAATTTCGTCAACCCAAATTTTATCCGTTCCCCAGTTTTATTTAATAAATTAAACAAATCCTACTTTGAATTTCCATTGTTTGGTATTTCTCATTTTGTAGCTCTCCTTCAAAAGTGCAATATTGACACCTTCACAAAAAAAAAGTATACATTATGCTAAAAAATATGGTGCTGAGATGAGATATGTACCTACATTTTACCCTTTATTAAATTGTTTTATAGTACCAATATTTGTGTCAAATTTAAAAGTAAAATTTGATACAATACATAAGAGAATATATATATATCATTGACACTTATTGTAAAAAACATACTCATCACCAAAAATTTACATAAATCAAAATGCTCATGTACTACAACTTCTTTTTATAAAAATGGGTCATATCACCTAATTTTTTAAAACTTAAATCTTTCACTCCCGCATGCAAAGCATTGATCTGCTGCTCCTACGTACCAAGTTGGCCGAGGTTGATTGAAGAGAGGTACAATAATACTCCATTGTTTAATTATGAATTGTGACGTAGGAGCAGTTAAAACACAATGGATACTGGAAGCACACATGTTTTCACCATTCATCAACCCAACATTGACATATTTGAATATTTTAACGAGTTAAATTAAGCATATTTAAAAGTTGGAGCAAATTCGTTTTTAATTAGCTCGCTCTCATCCTTAATTTACAAAGCTTATGATGTTTATTCTCAATAGTAGATGTAGCTTTTCTTAAAGAAGCAAGGAGAAGAAGAGACAAATGTAGGGCCACTTGGACCTCATTCTTTTGATTTGATCAACTACTTTGAGGGAAGTTATTATGAAAATTTGAGAAGCGTAATTTATGCACGCTTTACTTCTCAAATCCAACTGATCGTATAATATTTACCTTTAGTGCACCTTTTCTAATGAAGGAAATTCCAGGAGTTGAAACAATTAAACATGGTTATAATCCATCGACGTAGATGTTAGAAATGTCGAGTCCTACAAAAAAAAATGTAAATAAGGATTGATTTTTCTAAGGCGTTCATAAGGTCCGAGTTATATAGGTAATTTTATATTTATGAAATGGAACCAAATAACACAACAACAATTATCAACAAAAAGTGTAAGATAAACATTTGGTTGTTGTTTTTGTTGATGTGTGTATTCACATTTTGCTCTTGTGAAAATAAGTTGACCCTTAATCTAGTGTACAATTATATTAGGCTCCAAAATGTAAGATTAATTTTGAAAACAGTTTATCAGTAATTATGATCTCTTGATTAATTTAAAAATTTGAATTTGTTATGACTTCAAACCTGTTCTTTTTGTTATTCTAACTTATACATAAGTTGACTGCACTGAAAAGGAAAAAGGTTTCTTTCATTCCATAAGAACTACATGCATTGATTGTATAGTTATCATGATTAGGAAGTGTTTCTCCGTGCAACCAATTATTATTGTAGAGCGAGTGGTATTTAATAAAGAAAATGCTGTAATAATGTATTCATCCTTGGCTTATTATTTTTTCCCAGACATACATTTATTCTTTATATTTAAGTACTCATATATATGTAAATACTTTATGTTTGCCTTTTTTTCTTTCTAATGTTCAATTATTTTATGTAGGCTCTAATTGTACCCTCATGCAAATTTTGTTGAAGCTTTTGTTTATGGAATTGTCGTTTATGCAATGATCGGCCATGAGTGAAATCTACCCAAAATGTTATGGTACCTATATTTATCATTCTTCAACTTCTTCGACCTGTGAAGGTGGACCTGTAACAAAGCACTTGTGCACTAAATTTCAGCGAGGAATACTTTGTTACTACTACATTTCTGCATACATGCTCTTCGAATATATCTTAATTAATTCCACTGCACACACGCGCAAACAAATTATTCCTCTCTTTTACACACACGAATATTTTGACGAGGTAAAATCATTATATTTGAAGTACATAGCAATGTCAATTTTAGACTGTTTTCTATAATTTCAATTAAGGTAGCTTTTCTTAATGAATCAAGAATGGAAACAATTATTTGTGCGAACACTTGCAACACATTATTTTCATTTAATGAATTACTTTGAGATAAAGTTAGTATGAAAAATTGAAAATTAAAATGCACATGCATTCATATTTTACTTCTCTGATCTACTTAGCATTATGTTAACTATCATGTGCATTTTTTATCATAAAAAAAATCTGGGGAGTCACCACAATTAAAGATGGTTATAATCCACCAATATTGATGTTGGAAATATCAATTTCTAGAAAAAAAACGGAAATTGAGATTGATTTTGTCTTGATGTAAAAAAACTCATAGTTATATTAGTACTAGTATTTTTCTAGTTATGAAGTTCATTCAAATTATAAGACAACAATCAGTGGCAAAAATTATATGATTGTTTTCTTGTTGTTTTGTCTGTATGTACAATTTATTTGTGTGAGAACAAAACTCATCCTTAACATTTGTTTTAGGATAAACTATTTTTTTTAGTGAAGAATTGAGCGCGCTAGCCTCAAAGTCAAAAGACCTTTGTTTTTTTATCAAACTACTCGAGGTCATTTATTTTTAGATCTATGACATATTTATGGAAACAACATTCATCTTATCAACATAATCCTAGTAAGATGCAATATATTTTTTTTGACAACTAATGTCGTCTTATACTTGGGAGCTTATATTGGAATCTCGACTCCAAAATGTAAGATCAATCTAGAATATTGGGGTTATTTTTGGCTTTCAAACTTTTTCTTTGTCATTATAATTTATACACTAATTGATTGCAACGAAAAGCAACATGATTTCTTTTTATTCTATGGACTCTACTATATATGTATACCATTTTCTTGGTTATTGAGAACAAGAATAGTTGCTTAGTGAAACCAATGATTGGTGTAGAGTGAGTACTCTTTTACGGAGAAAAAGTTGCATGAATATGTATTACTATTTTTCGTGGTTAAAATATATGACTGGTCCCTGCAAATATACCTCATTTGGCTTTTGGTCCTTGTAAAAAAAATTTTGAAATCCGTCTTTGCAAATTTTTTTATTTTTTAAAATAGTCCCTGGGACCATTGAAGCTGCTAGGTGGTATACTGATACTGACCTGACACACGCTGACTGTGCATAAGTGGCCACGTGACATCTGACGTAACAATTAAAAAAATTAAAATTAAAAAACATATTTTTTAATTTCGAAAATGATTTTTCTGTATTTAAAATTAAAGTAAAATTTTGAAATTAATTTTCGAAAAAAATGAAAAATTAGAAAAAGTCAGATTTTTTTCGAAAATAAAAAAATTTTTTTCTAAAAAAGTAAAAAATCCAGGAACTTAATTTTCACAAAAAAAACGAAATTGAAAAAAAAATCAGATTTTTTTTGCAAAAAGATAAATTCATGAAAGATCATTTTCATAAATTAAAAAATCAGATAATATTTTTCAAAAATTATAAAAACTTATCTTCAGATTTTTCTTTCGAAATGTAAGAAATTTAAAAAAAAAAATCAAATAATCTGGAAATTAATTTTCAGAATTGAAAAAATCGATAAATTAGAAAAATATTATTTTCAGTAATTTTTTCGAAATTAAATAAAAATATTCTTTCTAAAAAAGGAAAAAAGTCTGGAAATCAATTTTCCAAAATTAGAAGAAAAAAATTCGAAATTAAAATTTAGAAAACATATCTTCAGTTTTTTTTTCAAAATTAAAAAGTTTTTAAATTTTTTTTTAAAAAAATTAAAACTAATTTTAAAATTTTGATTTTTTTTAAATTAAAAACCTTAAAAAAATAAGAAATTAAATTTTCAAAAATAATATAATCTTAAATTTTTTAAAATTAATTTCCAAATTTTACTTTAATTTTAAATAAAAAAAATCATTTTTGAAATTAAAAAATGTGTTTTTTTATTTTTATTTTTTTAATTGCCACGTGGCAACTGATGCACAGTCAGCGTGTGCCACGTCAGTATCAGTATTGTGCGCACCTCGGTTTTTTTCCTAAGAAAAAGACGCGCAAATCCTCCGAGGACGTCCGCGAACGCTCGGAGGGCCTTGTGAAGTCGCCACCAAAGTTTTAGTGTAAAGGGAACGTTGATAAACCCTTAAGTTTTTTTTTGTTTAAAGGGAAACGATAATAAAAACCCTTTGACGATGAGGAAAGGATGGTCATCACAACCATTGTCGGGTTCGGGAGTCGGTTACGCAAGGGGAAGGTATTAGCACCCCTCACGTCCGTTGTACTCAACGGGAACCTTCTATTTGGCTAAAGCTTAAATTGTTTTTAAATGTTTTGCGCGCATGCTTATCTATGTCAAAGGAAAATATACTAAACGGGGGAAAAAGAGATAAAAACAAACGAAAGAAAAGAAAAAAAAAAGTTTTTATTATTGCGCTTGACAAGATGTCGATCTTGCTCCTACGTATCTCCCGGTAGTCGGAGAATTCAAAGCGTATGTAGTTCTTTGGTAGAAAAACGTACATATGTTGGTTAATTTTAAATGGACGATGTTTTAACCGAATTCTTGCGATTAAAACGTAGCTTGTATGCTCGCGCTCGGGAGACTTATTAAGCGTATAGCTTGTATGCTCGCGCTTGGGAGACTTATTAAGCGTTTGTTCACGAATCGCACTAGAATTGTTAAAAGGTACGTCCGTTAGGGTAAAAGGGTTTGAATTGGTCGCTATGGGACCAAGAGAGGTGCAACGGACTCAAACGAGTCAATCATTGACCGAGGGGACTCCAACGAGTCGAGGGATTGTTCGATTGATCCACTGGGATCAAGAACAGGTACAATGGACTCGGACGAGTTGAACATCGACCGAGTGACTCAAACGAGTCGAGGGATCGAATCTAGTGGCCACGGGGGACCAAAAGGTTCGGATTGACCACAAGGGGCCAAGATTTGGTTTGGTTATGGTTGGATACATTGAAAAAAGGAATGACGATTGTCCAAACGACGAGACATACGTCACGCATTCGTACAATCGGGGCAATGGAGAGACATACGTCACACCATCCCTTTTTCATTCAAGTTTTTGGGTAGAATTCTTTTAGAAATCCCAAGGTATATCAAATCATTTGGTTTGGAACCCAAAGTGAAGAAATTTTAGCAATTTTGTTAGAAAACGCACAAGTTCGGCTCATTTTGCGAACGGTTTTGAAAAGCGAACATATTCGGTGTATGTTCATGTTTGGGTTTTGAAAATCATGAACAATGTTTATTGTTCAAGTTAAATTTGAAATGATGAACATAGCTGGTTTGTTCATGTTGTTTTGAAAGATTGGGAACATAACTTGCTTTGCAAGTTATCCACAAAATGTTACACGAACTTATGAATTTGTCAATATTGTGCAAAATCCTTGTTATGGTTTGAAAAACATGGGTTTAAAAACTCTTAGGTTCTGAGCTCCTGGGCTAGAACCTCAAAAATTGGCCATTTGGACACATAAACTCAGATTCTGAGTTCTGTCATGGTCGCTCTGCGACCATGACTTCGCACTGCGAAGTATGCAAATTTTTAAGTTCAGAAGCTGTTTCTGAACTTTTGTTCAGAAACAACTTCTGAACACACTCAGGACCTTTTAGGTGGGTGAAAAGCTTTGAGTTTTTGGGATGAAAAAGACTGGACAAACCAGTTTTGATGTTTTGAAAACCTTGGGATTTCTTTGAAATTCAAAAGGGGTTTTTTAGAACCAAAAGGTTTTGGACCAAAGTTGCTATGCAAACACAATTGAAAATGCAAAACAAAAGCTTGGAAACTTACAGAGATCCTTAGCAAAGCTCCAACTGCAATGGATTTGAATTGGTTGAAGGTTTTTGCAAAAGTTTTGAATGTTGGTGATGGTTTTGAACTTTGTGAGGCTTTGTGTTTGGATTGTTTTTTTTTCTGGTTGTTTGTAAGTGTTTGTAAGCTGGAATGAGTAGTGTTTCTTTGTGTGTATAATGCTCTTGAATGCTGTTATCAGAAGTGTTTGTAACCTTGGGCATTGCCTTCTATTTATAGGCCAAAACCAAATCAATTTCATCATTAGAAATCCCCAAAATCCAGCTGATTTGTGGGCTAGGATCAGGCTGAATCCCTTTGCATTAAATGCTAATGGATAGAGGCAACCTTGCCTTGTGCCAAGGGTCAAGACTCAGCCTGATTTCAGCCACAAATTCAAAGATTTTTGGATAGCAATGATGATGAAATAGGGCTGAAATGCAATTGGCCAAGCTTGGGGATCAATCCTTGCAATCTCAATGGTTGATCAATAAAAACGTGCACTGTGATGTGCAGAGATTGGGGGATGTAAAAGGCTACAATTGGCTGGTGTGAGAGGGTGAAAAGCTGTTGCAAAACAGGGTAGGCACTCATGGCTTTTTCAAGTGAAAAATCCAGCTAGTTTGACTGGTTTTGGGGGGAGCAAGCAGGAGGAAAGTCATCAAGCAGGTGGCTGGCAACCTTGGGGTGGTTAACAGGTCACTTGGGAGGGACACTTGCATGTCACATGCTAGGTTGGAAGAAAAAGCTTCCTACCTTGGCATTAATGGCAAGTCTCTCATTTCTGGTTTTGCTTGGCCCAATTAGCCATGAATGCTGATTAAAATAAATATGCAAATGATGTGCAACAAATTCTGGAATTAAATCAAAGAAACCAAAAATCTGCAGAAAAATCGCAGACTTCGCAGTGCGAAGTGAGCTTCGCAGTGCGAAGTCATCATTTTTGAAATGTTGACTTTTCTGTTGACTTTTGTTGACTTTGACTTTTTCTCCCTCTTTGATTTTTTTTGATTTTTTTGTTTTAAAAGGCTTAGGACAAAATTGGGGTACTACAGCTGCCCCTACTTAATTGTGTCTTTGCATAGAGTGTGTGAGTGCCGGGGGCATCTCATGAACTCTTTGCGAAGATCAATTAGGTAAAAGAAGGACCCGAATTTTGTCCTTCGCGGAATGAAAAGATTGCAGTGAAAGTGAAATATGCAAATGCAATGATTTGAAAAGGTTGATCGTATCCAGCCGCTAACACTGGAGGTAGATCCACTGGGGATGAAGGTAATCGTATCCAGCCGCTTACACTGGAGGTAGATTCCTAAAGGCAAAGGTGATCTTATCTAGCCGCTTACACTAGAGGTCGATTCCTGATGGGGAAGTGATCTTATTCAGCCGCTAACACTGAAGGTCGAACACTGATGGAGGTGATCTTATCTAGCCGCTTACACTAGAGGTCGATACCTAAGGATAGGTAATCTTATTCAGCCGCTAACACTGAAGGTCGATTCCTAAACAGGGGAGTGATCTTATTCAGCCGCTAACACTGAAGGTCAAAACACTGAGGAAGGTGATCTTATCTAGCCGCTTACACTAGAGGTCGATACCTAAGGATAGGTAATCTTATTCAGCCGCTAACACTGAAGGTCGATTCCTAAACAGGGGAGTGATCTTATTCAGCCGCTAACACTGAAGGTTGAAACACTGAGGAAGGTGATCTTATCTAGCCGCTTACACTAGAGGTCGATACCTAAGGATAGGTAATCTTATTCAGCCGCTAACACTGAAGGTCGAAACACTGAGGAAGGTGATCTTATCTAGCCGCTTACACTAGAGGTCGATACCTAAGGATAGGGTCTTACCCTGAAAGGGTGCCCAGCTTTGAACCGGAAAACATGATTGTATGATGCATGTTATGCAGTATGATATGCAGTGTGATATGCAATGCAACATGATATGAGATAGACTCAAACAAAGATTCCTGCTGGGGAATTGGGGACAGTTGGTGAAGGAGGTTCACTGGGGAACGCTTACTTAACTGTTGATGGGTGTTGGTGAATATGTGATATTCACTGGAGAATCCTTGTTGAGGATGCATGACATGATTTATGAAATGCATGTGTATGAATGATTTGTATGTGCATGCATGAATGAAATTGACATGATGCATGAATTATGTTATGCATGATATGTGGGATGCTGGTTGGGTGCCGAGCAAGGTCGGTCTTGGTTGTGGTTGTGCCAATGATGATTGGACCTTTTGTTTGTTTGGTTTGGAAGGACAAGGTCCTTTGCCTACATACCCGAATGGGATCAAAACCGGTGTAGTTCGGGCTTTGCCCTGGGGATTTGTGTTTGTCTGCCAATAATGATTGGAATTTTGTTTTGGGTTGAGATTCCCTGGGGGATGTCACTAAGGTTTGGCTTCATGGGGATATAAGGATCATTTCGGAAGCATGAACGATATCCAGCCTTGGTTGATGTTTGGATGTTTAGGGTGCTTACTGGGGAATTTTGCTCCTCTTAACCCTTGGGGCTTTTGCGCTCCGCGTGTCGTGAGCTACGCACTTGCCTTTGCTAAAGAGCATAAGTCCTTTGGTGCAATATTTGGTGGGAATTACCGCAATTCTTTCGAAATTTACGAAAATTCAAATAAAAACAACGTTTGTTTGTTTTTTTCTTTTTTTTGGAAGAAATTTCTTTTGTTTATTTCCCATGTTTTAATGCATTTTGATCTTGGTAAAAACAAAATTTTATGCGCTAATGAGAACACAAAATAATAAAAGGAAATTCATTCAATGCAGATTTGACTTCTTGAATGGGTAAAAAATACACAAAGTGAGAAGTGAGATAGAGAAAGACAAGAAAAAAAGCAAAAAGAAAATTGTTGGTTTTGGCACAACACATGCTATTTCCTTATGACTTCGGGATTTTTGTTTTTGGAAGATGCTGACGAGACCGATTCTTCTCCTCTTGAATCTTGTCCGGAGCTTGGATGCTGCAGTCATTGCCTTTCTTCTTTGTTAACCCCTAACTTTTGCCTGGACCGCTCTTTCGAGTTTTCAATCCACCGGGGTGTATTTCCTTTTTTGATGTCCTTAATTTTTGTCTAGACCGCCTTTTCAGGTTTTTTGATCTAGCAGGACGCTCTCTATTGCCTAAACCGCCCTTTCAGGTTTTCGATTTAACGAGCCCTTTTTTCTTTTTTCTTTTAGGCATAATACCTCTTGACTGCATCGGAGTTTATTGAGAGTGGGAACTCTTCTCCGTCCATAGTGGTGATGATCAGGGCTCCGCCTGAGAAAGCTTTCTTTACCACGTACGGCCCATCATAGCTGGGAGTCCACTTCCCTCGGGGATCTTTGTGGATAGGTAATATCTTCTTGAGCACTAGGTCTCCTTCTTTGAATTCTCGAGGACGGACCTTCTTGTCGAATGCTCTCTTGAGTCTCCTTTGATAGAGTTGTCCGTGACATATTGCCGTCAGGCGCTTTTCCTCTATGAGATTCAGTTGGTCGAACCTTGTTTGGACCCATTCAGCTTCCTCTAGCTTGGTTTCCATCAAGACTCTTAACGAAGGAATTTCCACCTCTACGGGAAGCACAGCTTCCATACCGTATACTAAGGAGAAAGGGGTTGCCCCAGTTGAAGTGCGAATGGCTGTTCTGTAGCCATGTAGCGCAAAGGGAAGCATCTCATGCCAATCCTTATATGTTGTTACCATCTTTTGGATGATCTTCTTTATGTTCTTATTGGCTGCTTCTACCGCACCGTTCATTTTTGGTCGGTAAGGGGAGGAATTATGGTGCTCAATCTTGAAATCTTTGCACAACTCCTTCATTGTTTTGTTGTTCAGGTTTGCCCCATTATCGGTGATGATTTTGTGGGGAGTGTCGTAACGGCAAATGATTTCCTTCTTGATGAATCGGGCTACCACCTGTTTGGTTACGTTTGCATACAAAGCTGCTTCTACCCATTTGGTGAAGTAGTCGATGGCAACGAGGATGAAGCGATGTCCATTTGACGCTTTGGGCTCGATCATTCCAATCATGTCTATGCCCCACATAGAGAATGGCCAAGGTGAGGTCATGACGTTCAGTGGAGTTGGTGGCACATGCACCTTGTCGGCGTAAATCTGGCACTTATGACAAGTCTTGGCATAGTGGAAACAGTCAGCTTCCATGGTTAGCCAAAAATAGCCCGCCCTTAGGATTTTCTTTGCCATTGCATGCCCATTGACATGGGTTCCAAAAGATCCCTCGTGGATTTCTTTGATGAGCATGTCCGCTTCATGTTTATCCACACATCTGAGCAGGACCATGTCATAGTTTCTTTTGTAGAGGGTATTTCCACTGAGGAAGAACTGGGATGCCAATCTTCTGAGGGTTCTCTTGTCGGTGTGTGAGACATTTTCTGGATACTCTTGCTCTTCGAGATATCGCTTGATGTCGTAGAACCAAGGTTTGTCGTCAAGTCCCTCTTCGACTGATGCACATACAACTGGTTTGTCTCTTCGATCCATCCTTATGATTGGTGCTTCATTGTGGAAATTTACTTGGTACATTGATGATAATGTAGCCAAAGCATCCGCCACCTGGTTTTCTTCTCGAGGTATGTGATGGAAGTTGATTTCATCAGAATGCTCAATCAACTCTACAACCCGGGCTCGGTAGGGGATTAAATTGGGATGTTTTGTTTCCCATTCTCCTTTGACCTGATAGATGACTAAGGCTGAGTCACCGTATACCTCAAGGTTTTTGATCCTTAGATCAATTGCTGCTTCGAGGCCTAGGATACATGCTTCATATTCTGCCATGTTATTGGTGCAGTCAAAGCATAACCTTGCTGTGAAGGGTTGGTATCCATTTCTTGGGGAGATTAAAACTGCTCCGATCCCGTGCCCCATGGCATTTGAGGCGCCGTCGAAAGCGAGCTTCCATCGAGCTCTTGGTTCTGGCCCTTCATCATCGCTTGTGACCTTTTCGTCATTCAAAGCTACGACATCTTCGTCCGGGAAGTCGAATTGTATGGACTGATAATCCTCCAATGGTTGGTGAGCAAGGTGCTCGGATAAAATACTCCCTTTGATGGCTTTTTGAGCAACATATTGGATGTCGTACACAGACAGCAGCATTTGCCAACGGGCTATCTTCCCTGTGAGGGCAGGTTTTTCGAAGATGTACTTGATGGGATCCATCTTCGATATCAACCAAGTTGTATGGGTCAACATGTATTGCCTTAGGCGTCGAGCAGCCCATGCTAAAGCGCAGCAAGTCTTTTCAAGTGAAATATACCTTGTTTCACAGTCGGTAAACTTCTTGCTTAGGTAGTAGATTGCGTGCTCTTTTCTTCCCGTTTCATCTTGTTGTCCTAACACACAACCCATCGATCCTTCAAGTACGGTTAGGTATAAGATGAGGGGTTTACCCGGAATCGGAGGTATTAAAATTGGTGGTTCTTGCAGGTATTGTTTGATCTTGTCAAACGCCTCTTGGCAATCCTCATTCCAATGAACGGCTTGGTTTTTCCTTAGCAATTTGAAGATTGGTTCGCAGGTAGCTGTCATGTGTGAGATGAACCTAACGATGTAGTTCAATCTTCCTAAGAAACCTCGGACTTCTTTCTCGGTGTTTGGCGCTGGCATTTCTTGGATGGCCTTTACCTTGTCGGGATCCACTTCGATACCTCTTTGGCTGACGATGAAGCCCAATAACTTTCCGGATCTAACGCCAAATGTGCACTTGTTAGGATTTAAGCGCAGCTTGAATTTTCTCAGACGTTCGAAAAGTTTTTGTAGATGGACTAGATGATCCTCCTCCGTTTGGGATTTGGCAATCATGTCGTCGACGTAGACCTCAATTTCCTTATGGATCATGTCATGAAAAAGAGTCACCATTGCTCTTTGGTATGTTGCCCCGACATTTGTTAATCCGAAAGGCATTACCTTATAGCAGAATGTCCCCCACGGAGTAATGAATGTGGTTTTCTCCATGTCCTCTGGAGCCATCTTGATTTGGTTATATCCCGAGAAGCCATCCATAAAGGAAAAGACTGAGAATTGGGCTGTGTTGTCCACCAATATGTCGATGTGTGGTAGCGGGAAATCATCCTTTGGGCTTGCTCTATTCAAGTCCCGATAATCTACACACATTCTAACTTTGCCATCCTTCTTCGGAACTGGCACAATGTTGGCAACCCATGTTGGATACTTGGTTACGGCTAAGAAGCCGGCATCGAATTGCTTTTTGACCTCTTCTCTGATCTTGAGAGCCATATCAGGTCGAGTTCTTCTCAATTTCTGTTTCACTGGCGGGCATTCCAGCTTGAGTGGCAGCTTATGTACAACGATGTTAGGGTCTAAACCCGGCATATCTTGGTACGACCAAGCGAATACGTCCACGTACTCTTGCAGAAGCTTAATCAACTTTCCTTTCACATCCTCATGTAGGGAGGCTCCTATCTTGACCTCTTTCTTATCCTCTTCGGTCCCCAAGTTGACCTTTTCAACTGATTCTTGGTGAGGTTGTATTACCCTATCCCCTTGATTTGCAAGTCTGGACAGTTCTTCAGGCGGTTCATAATCGTCCTCTTCATTATCTTCCGTTTGATTAATCGGGAAATCGAAGTCATAAGGGATTAAGGCAGTGTTGTTTTTGGAGGGTGGATTTGTAGATCTGCAAGAGTATGATTTTTTTTAGGCTTTTTGTAAAAAAAAAATTTTAAAACAAATGCAAAAAGAAAAAGACTCAAATGAACATAAAAGAGTGATTTTATTCATGATCGAAAATAACTTTTAAAACATGGGGGCCCCACACGACTAATCATTTGCCTTGGGCAGAGCTAAATGATTTTTTTTTAAAAAGTAAAAAAACAAACATGGTTTATTACTTGATCCTGGTAATGATCTCGGGAATTGCGATAGCCCTCCAATTGTTTAAAGCTTCATCCGAAGCGCAACGGTACACCAAATCAGGCACGTCTTCATCTACGTCTTCAAGTAGGGCCACTTGATCTTCATTGATAAACCCCGCACTGATGAATGTTTCCGAAATGGGGAGGATCCCCTGCTTTGGAGGCTTTGAGGAAGTTTCGGCTGATGGATGATACCCCAACCCGAAGTGATTCTTCTTCTCCGGTATGTCCACTAATTTGCCCCATCCGGTAGGTCGGCTTTCTTCTAGGGCCTCTCTTATTGCCCTCCACGATGACATGGCTGTCCTAGCCTCTTCCTTGGGCTTCGAGCTCAAAGTCACGACATTCGCCACTTCCAAAGACTGGAATGGGACATCCACAACTTCTTCATCCGTTTCTATATAGCGGAATGATGAGAGATGGCTTACCATCATGTCCTCTTGCCCGGAAACTACAATCATTTGGTTATCAATGATGAACTTGAGCTTCTGGTGCAGAGTAGAGGTAATGGCTCCGGCTGCATGGATCCATGGTCGTCCGAGAAGACAACTGTATGTTGGATTAATATCCATGACTTGGAAGGTTATGGTGAAAACCTTAGGCCCGATTTGGACTGGTAAATCGATCTCCCCTACGACGGCTCTTCTTGACCCATCGAAAGCTTTTACGACCAAGGCACTGGGCTTCATTACTGTCCCTTCACATGATAGCTTGAGGAGGGTAGTCTTGGGCATGACATTCAATGATGACCCCGTGTCCACTAGCACTCGAGAGAGGATGTGGTCCATGCATTTTACGGAGATATGTAAGGCGCGGTTATGAATGTGCCCCTCGTCGGGTAGCTCATCGCCATTGAAACCCAAGTACCTACTTGAGGTAATATTTCCGTATCCCGTCGAATTGGTCCACAGGAATGTCCTTGGTGACATGTGCCTCACTGAGGATCCGCAACAGTGCTTCTCGGTGTGCTTCCGAGCTTAGTAGTAAGGATAGCATGGAGATCTTGGAGGGAGTTTGACCTAGCTGGTCAATGATTTTATACTCGCTCTTTTGGATTATCCTTAGGAACTCTTCGGCCTCTTTTTGCAGGGTTGTCTTTTGAGAAGGCCCCGCTTGGTTCTCTTCTTCCTCCACGCTCTTTTCTTTGAGCGGCTCTCTTGGTAGTACGGCTGGCGTCTTCCCGAGTTCTTTCGGAGCGAAGATTCTACCACTTTTGGTTATTCCTCCAACACCAGTAATGTTAGTGATGCTGGGCTCAATCTTGGCTAGTGGTCTTCCTTCCATATAGGCCACAGGTTGGTAATTCCATGGTACCTTCTTCGTGCTTTCGAAAGAGAAGGGTGCAGGTACGTGGAATGTTATGGGTTGTATGGTCATTGCTACCTCTCTCCTTTGGTATGGGATTTCGAGAGGTTTTGGGTCGTTAGACTCTAAGGTAGCAACGTTCGTGCCATCCTTTATATAGCCAATTTGGATCCAACCTTGGTCCATTAGTTCTTGAAGACAGCTATTCAACTCTTTGCACTCGTTCGGGTTGACTTTGCAGGCTTCACAGTTGGCGTGCATTTCCTCGAACAAACAAAAACCGGTTAAACGCTCCCTTATGGTTGACAGGGGAGTCTTAACATTGGCTACCCTTTTGACTGGACCAAAGTCCTCTTGTTCCTCCACCGCATTTACAGAGGGACCCGCATGCCCCGGCAATGGGTTATTTTTTACATTGGGGTTTTCCTCTTTGAAGGATAACAGCTTCTTGTCAATAAGGTCCTGAACCTTGTGTTTGAAGACTCTACAGTTCTCGACATTGTGCCCCACGGTTCCTGCGTGGTAGTCACATTTGGCATTCGTGTCGTACCAATGTGGATATGGTGGCGACATTGGTGGTAGTAGTCTTGTCTCGACCATACCCTTTTGGATTAGATATGGCAAGATTTGACCATAAGGCATAGGTACAGGATCAAACTGCCTATTGTGGTAATTGCTCCTCGAGCCGTTGCTGCTGCCACATAAGGATAGTGGTAGTGAGGCATTTGATTTGGTGGTGGGCAAGATGGTCCCACTAGAACGGCATTCGTCTCCCCCTCTTTCTTTTTGTGAAAGTTGCTGGGGGGTCTTCTAGCTCCCCTTTGAGCTTCTAGAGGGCCTTGGATCTTTCCCCTCTTTACTCCGTCCTCTATTCTTTCACCAACCATGACTAGATCGGAGAAACCGGCAGACGTGCTTCCAATCATCTTGTCGTAATATGGGCCTTGAAGTGTGCCCAAAAAGGTGTCGACAAGCTCTCTTTCCAATAGTGGTGGTTGTACACGAGAAGCTAGTTCTCTCCACCGCTGAGCGTACTCCTTGAAGGACTCATTGCTTCTTTGCAGGAGGTTTTGTAGTTGCATCCTATTTGGAGCCATGTCAAAATTATATTTGTATTGCTTTAGGAAGGCATCGGCTAGATCCTTCCAAGTTTGGACATGGGCACGCTCAAGCTGCATGTACCAATCCAAGGACGCTCCGCTTAAACTATCTTGAAACACATGCACCATGAGTTTCTCGTTCATTGCGTAAGCTGCCATCTTCCTACAGAACATCCTTAGATGGTTCCGAGGGCATTGAATTCCTTTGTACTTCTCGAAGTCCGGTGCTTTGAACTTCGGAGGGATTACCACGTCGGGCACTAGGCACATGTCCAAAGCATTGTGGGCACCGTATGAACTGAACCCTTCGACAGCTTTCAACCTTTCTTCCAAAACTCGATACATTTGGGTGGTATCATTGTCTTGGTGGGTGGTGTCGGGAGCAGACTGCCTTGGCTGACTATTTTCCACATCATGGGGAATCACCTCATGCTGAGTAGTGGAAGCTCTTTGAGGACGACGCTCTTCATTCCTTACGGGGATTGTGAGCGGTGGTGGAGGTGGTCCATGGCCCTCATTTTCGAATGGTGGGGTATAATCCGGAGGTAAACCGTAAAGAGGCCATTGCACATTGGATGCATCCGTTGTTGGGCGAGGATTACTTTCTCGGGCCGATAGAGTTTGCATTAACTCTAGCATCTGATCCATCTTCCCCTTCATTCCATCAACCTCTTCTCTCAAAGCCGCTTGAGTTTGTTCCAAATTGTCCATGATCCTTTGTTTGTTAGCTCGTGTTCCGTACGAGTGTTGGAGATCTGGTTCTTGGATCGAGGGCTTTCGGGGTTTTCGGGCTATGATTGCTTTGAACTGTTTTTAGGGAAATGAATGAGTTTTTGTTTTGAAAAAAATGCATGAATATGCATGTGGGTGTATGTATGCGATGAGTATGCAAAATATGCGTTTTTTTTTTATTTTGCTTTATGTAGGAGTTTAAAGGTGCACAATTAATATTAGCAATTCGAAATATTAAAGACCGGGAAATTGGTAATGCTTCAAAATATATTTGATTAAATAACATTTGTTTACAAAGTGTAACTAATGCTATTACAAATCAAATAGCCGCTCGCTTCTCGGCTTTGCTCATCTCCTCCCTATAGAAATCTATGGTGTCCTTGCAGAACTTCATAAACTTCTGGATCTCCATAGGGATGACAAAGTAGGGCATGACCATCTCGGCCTCCGCTAGCCTCTTTGGAAGTTGGGTGATTACCAAGTTCGAGAATGCAACCAATTTAGTGAAATCCTCACTTAATCGGGTGGCGTCTTGCCATACATACTCAATCACTTCCTTGCGCTGGTCTAGCTTGACTCTTGCACTTCTAATTTCATCATGTAGTTGTGCAATATGGTCCCCGTGAGCTCTTGCAATCTTGTCGAAGTACTCTTCGAATTTCTTGATGTCTTCTTCGAGACGATTGCACTTTAGCCTCCCTTGATGAGAAAGGCTCTCATGTCTTTGCCGTTGGACGCGTTCGGCTTGAAGCTGCTCTTTGTAGTTTTTAACTACTTCTTGGAGCTGTTGATTTTTCTCTTGAAATTTCAACCTCCATTTCCGTTGAGCTTCGATGGCTAGTTCGCCGAATTTCTTGAGCTCTTGGTTGGAATGTAAGATTCTTTCCAACTCTTCGTCCTTGGCCACAAGGTTGGCATCCGCACTAACCAAGCCGCCTCCTATCCAATCTCTCTTCCCTTCGTAGATCCTTAGCCGTTTTTGGCACACTAGGAGAGAATTTGATACTTCATCACGATCTCTCTTCGTCCTAGTGATTTCTCCTAAAGCTTGGAGGTGCTTCAATTCTAAGTCTCCGTTTTTGTTTTGGAGTTCTTGAATTTTAGCTTTGAGTTCCTCCACTTCTTTGCTGGGAACGGTTGCAATAGGTTTAGGTGTAGGAGATTTTGGAGGGTTTATGACCACAAAGGGCAGCTTGATTGCTTTGACCCTCTCCTTCACCCATTGAGTATAAAGGGGTTTGGCGACACAGTTTCTCTTGCCGACCCTTCCTTTGCGCACTTGGCTCCATGCCTCCCGGATTCTCTCTAGCAATGCCGGGTCTTGATCGTCTTCCCTTAAGAAGAAAGCTTCCAACAAAAGGTCATTGGGTTTATCTTCCATTGAAAAACCTAGTTGTCGGAGAGAGAGGACCGGATTGTAATTAATACATCCCTTAGTACCAATGAGGGGTACGTTAGGGAAGTCCCCGCAACTGAGGATAATTTACGGGTCCTCTAAGTTTGGTGAAAACCAATGGATGTCCTTCTCGGCGAGGGTTGTCATCCGTTGCGACCATTTGAGCTTGGCCCGGTTTTCCACAAAGTCTCGGTTTCTTGGCATGTGGGACATCATCCAAATTTGCACCACGGGAGTGCAACAAGTAATTTTGCGTCCCCTTGCTTGTTCATGCCTAGAGTAGAGGGTATGATAAAAATCCTCCAAAATTGTGGGAACCGGATTTTTAGTCATAAATACCTCTAAAGCCGGAAAGTCTATGAAATCGTCCATGTTGGGGAATAAGACAATTCCGTAGACTAAGAGGGCTAAGATGGCGTTGAATGCCCTTCCCTCTTTGTTGGCTAACATTTCCCGAGCTTTGGCTTCCAAAAACTTTCTTGCGAATCCCTTAATGTTTCCTCTAACTTCCAAGTTAGATGCCACTTCTTGGGTGTCGAGGTATAAGGATTCGGCGATGGCTTCTAATGTGGGGTCCTTTTCCGGACCGAGATAGAGTTCATGACCCTTCATGCTACAACCCAAAATCTTCTCAAACTCTTCCAAAGTTGGCGCTAGTTGGAAATCTTGAAATGTGAAGCACCGTAGAGGTGGGTCGAAGAATTGCGCCAAAGTGGTTAAGGCCGTTGAATCTATTCTCACGGGTAGGAGATCAAGGATTAGCCCATAGCTTGCCTCAAAAGTATTCTTGTTGACCGAAGAGAGCCTCTTGCTTAGAGCTAATAAGCTTTCCACCCTAGGAGCTTTAATCTTGAAGGCGAGCGTATTTTTGTTCTCGGAATCCATATTTCTTTTTGCTAATATTTGTTTGTTCTTTTTAAACTCCTATAAAGCAAAATGATGCGAAAATTACTTTCATGAATGCAAATGATATGAAAGGGTATGGTTTATGAAGGTTCGGAACTTCCCCCCATCCTCACATGTAGGCTCTAAACGGTGAAATCTCCTAAGAAGAGGTCCTTAGATTCATAGACCTCACATGGAATTAGGGTTGTCTATGGACATACGTCGACATGACTTCAATTAATTCCACGTGAAAATCTCATCTAAGCGGGGTTGGGCATCCTACCTCACGGACATACGTCAACGCGGGCTTCCGCACACAACCTCCTTCTAACTTAGTTTTTTCTCAAGCTCGGGTAGAGAGCCTCACACGTCCGGCATTAACCCGAACAATGTGGAGTAACATCACTCAAGTAACCCCCGCATTTGATATATATATGATATGAATATAAAGCAAAATGAAGCAAATATAAACATAAAGCATATGACATGTATGAATAAAAATAATAAGCATGGTGCGCAAAGAAAATAAAAACAATTGGCTTAAAAGCCAAAGAGGTTAGGCTTGACTCGCTAGTGGGAAAAGGGTCCCCAGTGAAGTCGCCAGCTGTGCGCACCTCGTTTTTTTTCCTAAGAAAAAGACGCGCAAATCCTCCGAGGACGTCCGCGAACGCTCGGAGGGCCTTGTGAAGTCGCCACCAAAGTTTTTGTGTAAAGGGAACGTTGATAAACCCTTAAGTTTTTTTTTGTTTAAAGGGAAACGATAATAAAACCCTTTGACGATGAGGAAAGGATGGTCATCGCAACCATTGTCGGGTTCGGGAGTCGGTTACGCAAGGGGAAGGTATTAGCACCCCTCACGTCCGTTGTACTCAACGGGAACCTTCTATTTGGCTAAAGCTTAAATTGTTTTTAAATGTTTTGCGCGCATGCTTATCTATGTCAAAGGAAAATATACTAAAAGGGGGAAAAAGAGATAAAAACAAACTAAAGAAAAGAAAAAAAAAGTTTTTATTATTGCGCTTGACAAGATGTCGATCTTGCTCCTACGTATCTCCCGGTAGTCGGAGAATTCAAAGCGTACGTAGTTCTTTGGTAGAAAAACGTACATATGTTGGTTAATTTTAAATGGACGATGTTTTAACCGAATTCTTGCGATTAAAACGTAGCTTGTATGCTCGCGCTCGGGAGACTTATTAAGCGTTTGTTCACGAATCGCACTAGAATTGTTAAAAGGTACGTCCGTTAGGGTAAAAGGGTTCGAATTGGTCGCTATGGGACCAAGAGAGGTGCAACGGACTCAAACGAGTCAATCATTGACCGAGGGGACTCCAACCAGTCGAGGGATTGTTCGATTGATCCACTGGGATCAAGAACAGGTACAATGGACTCGGACGAGTCGAACATTGACCGAGTGACTCAAACGAGTCGAGGGATCGAATCTAGTGGCCACGGGGGACCAAAAGGTTCGGATTGACCACAAGGGGCCAAGATTTGGTTTGGTTATGGTTGGATACATTGAAAAAAGGAATGACGATTGTCCGAACGACGAGACATACGTCACGCATTCGTACAATCGGGGCAATGGAGAGACATACGTCACACCATCCCTTTTTCATTCAAGTTTTTGGGTAGAATTCTTTTAGAAATCCCAAGGTATATCAAATCATTTGGTTTGGAACCCAAAGTGAAAAAATTTTAGCAATTTTGTTAGAAAACGCACAAGTTCGGCTCATTTTGCGAACGGTTTTGAAAAGCGAACGTATTCGGTGTATGTTCATGTTTGGGTTTTGAAAATCATGAACAATGTTTATTGTTCAAGTTAAATTTGAAATGATGAACATAGCTGGTTTGTTCATGTTGTTTTGAAAGATTGGGAACATAACTTGCTTTGCAAGTTATCCACAAAATGTTACACGAACTTATGAATTTGTCAATATTGTGCAAAATCCTTGTTATGGTTTGAAAAACATGGGTTTAAAAACTCTTAGGTTCTGAGCTCCTGGGCTAGAACCTCAAAAATTGGCCATTTGGACACATAAACTCAGATTCTGAGTTCTGTCATGGTCGCTCTGCGACCATGACTTCGCACTGCGAAGTATGCGAATTTTTGAGTTCAGAAGCTGTTTCTGAACTTTTGTTCAGAAACAACTTCTGAACACACTCAGGACCTTTTAGGTGGGTGAAAAGCTTTGAGTTTTTGGGATGAAAAAGACTGGACAAACCAGTTTTGATGTTTTGAAAACCTTGGGATTTCTTTGAAATTCAAAAGGGGTTTTTTAGAACCAAAAGGTTTTGGACCAAAGTTGCTATGCAAACACAATTGAAAATGCAAAACAAAAGCTTGGAAACTTACAGAGATCCTTAGCAAAGCTCCAGCTGCAATGGATTTGAATTGGTTGAAGGTTTTTGCAAAAGTTTTGAATGTTGGTGATGGTTTTGAACTTTGTGAGGCTTTGTGTTTGGATTGTTTTTTTTTCTGGTTGTTTGTAAGTGTTTGTAAGCTGGAATGAGTAGTGTTTCTTTGTGTGTATAATGCTCTTGAATGCTGTTATCAGAAGTGTTTGTAACCTTGGGCATTGCCTTCTATATAGGCCAAAACCAAATCAATTTCATCATTAGAAATCCCCAAAATCCAGCTGATTTGTGGGCTAGGATCAGGCTGAATCCCTTTGCATTAAATGCTAATGGATAGAGGCAACCTTGCCTTGTGCCAAGGGTCAAGACTCAGCCTGATTTCAGCCACAAATTCAAAGATTTTTGGATAGCAATGATGATGAAATAGGGCTGAAATGCAATTGGCCAAGCTTGGGGATCAATCCTTGCAATCTCAATGGTTGATCAATAAAAACGTGCACTGTGATGTGCAGAGATTGGGGGATGTAAAAGGCTACAATTGGCTGGTGTGAGAGGGTGAAAAGCTGTTGCAAAACAGGGTAGGCACTCATGGCTTTTTCAAGTGAAAAATCCAGCTAGTTTGACTGGTTTTGGGGGGAGCAAGCAGGAGGAAAGTCATCAAGCAGGTGGCTGGCAACCTTGGGGTGGTTAACAGGTCACTTGGGAGGGACAAGAGCTGCCCAAGGGCAAGCCCACTTGCATGTCACATGCTAGGTTGGAAGAAAAAGCTTCCTACCTTGGCATTAATGGCAAGTCTCTCATTTCTGGTTTTGCTTGGCCCAATTAGCCATGAATGCTGATTAAAATAAATATGCAAATGATGTGCAACAAATTCTGGAATTAAATCAAAGAAACCAAAAATCTGCAGAAAAATCGCAGACTTCGCAGTGCGAAGTGAGCTTCGCAGTGCGAAGTCATCATTTTTGAAATGTTGACTTTTCTGTTGACTTTTGTTGACTTTGACTTTTTCTCCCTCTTTGATTTTTTTTTATTTTTTTATTTTAAAAGGCTTAAGACAAAATTGGGGTACTACAAGTATGCCACCTAGCAGCTTCAATGGGCCCAGGGACTGTTTTAAAAAACAAATTTTTTTGCAAGGACGGATTTTAAAAAAAAAATTACAAGGGCCAAAAGCCAAATGAGGTATATTTTCAGGGACCAGTCATATATTTTAACCTTGTTCCATATATTTTTTTCCAATCTAAAAACCAATTCCCTCACTGATTTTCTTATCACTGAAAATGGTGTCAGATATTCAACTCCTATCTGAATCAGATGATGAGAGCAGTACTGCCAACAGCAACATTACTAATGTTGCTCCTATTCCTGCTTTTACTCCAATCAACCAATTTCGATGCAACCATTGCCATGGAACCTTCAAAATTGCACAAGATCTTTCTTGTCACCAAAGCACATACACAATTTGCAACATAAGTCGGGCTTTATTGAGACAAAACAATACACCCTTACAAACATTCATACCAACAACCCCACAAGATTTACAAAGATCTTTTTTGTACCACATTGGACCACCATCTCCACCACCTTCATCACACACTATGTTGTTTCCTAAGCATGGAAGCGGTAATTATAACCTCCGTTTTCATCCATACGTGATAAGGCTTATACCAGAGGTTCCAATTTTCCTTCATACTCATAATTACAACAATATCGATGAATCTTTGGGGAGAATAATGGATCTTATTTCTCTGATCCACATGCCGATTGATTCAGCTCCAATTGAAGAATTATCGGTGGTGTCGCGGGATGGAAGCACCATCGACAACAACGACGACATCAACCTTGATTTGAAGCTTTAGGTTGATCTAGCGTTTTAATTATGTCAGACATGCCTTTTGAATTATTTTGCTTGTTGTATTTTCTTTGTTTTTGCTTTGTTTTTCATTAGGGTTTTTTTAACTGGTTTTTTGGAGAGACATTGTGGAACTTAATTATTGTCAGACATGTCTGATACTTCAGATCTAGCGTGTGTCTTTTGATTCATTAGTTCGTCGTCTAAATTTTCAATAATGTTGTTGTAGTAAGCATTCGTTTAATTAATGAAATGTTTGTTTTAGTGTCTAAGTTTATGTTGTTTTGGATTTCCAAACTGTTGTATTTGGATTTCCAAATTCTATTTTGAAAGGGACTATCTACCGAAGTTGTTACTAGGTTGAGTCACGACCAGGTCGCTCTCTTTAAGACGTTTCGCGGCACTGCCCAAAATTGTGCAAGGCAGACTATCAACCACGCCGCCTCCAGGATAAAACAAGCTCAGCTACAACTGTGCGGTTAACTACTGCACTGTAGAAAACCGTTCGAGATTTACACCTCCAATATGGTACTAAGACCACTCTTTAATACTGAAACCACTTTCTAATATGGTACTGTGACCACTCTATTATGGTGCTAAGACCACTCAAATATGGTGTTATCACCATTCTAACCTTTGAGCTCTCCAAAATATCAATATGGTACTAAGACCACTCAAATACGGTGATACCACCGTTCTAACTTTTTAACTTCTCCAAAAATAGAAAAATATAGAAAGAATATTTATATACCGTTAAGATCATTCTTAATTCCGACGGGACATTATTATTTCAAAAGAGACTATGATCTTAAAAGTACTCTTTATTCCGAAGGGACATATATTATCGAAGGGACTATGTTCTTAAGACCTTTCTTAATTCCGAAGGGACATTATACCGAATAGGGACTAAGGTCTTAAGAACACTCTTATATCCGAAGGGACAGAAAAAAGAGATAAGGAGAAGAATAGCTCGTTAACACAAGCTGGGGGGAGAAGAGAGAAAGAGTTCTCGACAACTCAATAGAACTCTTTGGTGTTATTTTTGAACTGAGTGGAGTCCTCTATTTATATAGAGATTTTGTAACTGTTTTAGCTAAAATTGCGGCAGCAGTTACTCTAATGGATAAGATCAAAAAGAAACTTAACCACTAATCAGTTCAACAATGCTTGTGGATAAGATCAAAAAGAAACAAATCCACAAAAGTGGAGGAAACAAACTCGTTGGATATGAATGAAGGAAAGATAAGAACTCAGTTGAATTCTTATTCTTATCACAAACAACATAAACTAAATTTATGGGAAGTGATATTCACGAATAAAAATAATAATTACTATTATTTTTATCATTATAAAGTATTTAAAATTAAATACCGCAATTTAAACACTACTAATGTGTGTGTTCTATTTTATGTGGGACCCCCACTCTCTATTTTTTCAATTCACATCACACTAGCTCAAAGTCTTATTACTTGGTGTTTAATCATTCAATTTCCTTCCAACTTCACACCAATGTTCCAACAATCCCCCACTTGAATTTAAAAAATGGTTTCAATAATAACGTCAAAACGTTTCTATAAGGTTGCTAATAAACAAAGGTGTCGCCTACAACTTGAACCTTTGCATAGCGAATACTATTCCGATTCAACAAGAGTTGCTTACAGCATTGAACTCTATCTCAGACATAGAGTCCGCACACAAACCTTTTCCTAAGGTGTATTCTAAAAGCCCGTGCATTTATGGCCCTACACGTTTATCCCAGTTTTAACGAACGCTCTAGGTGTTCTGCCTCAAAATCCCATAGGAACCGGCCTCAGTTCCACATTCGTATAGGTGAGTCTATCAAGAGTACTCCTGTAGCTATATACTCCACTCAACATAGAGTATAGATCTCATTAAGAGTTTCTATTATCTCATCCTTCTGTCGCTGCAGGATTCATGCTTTCTTAATTTTCTCATAGCATGTTCTTTCACTCATGACTTGTTATTACCCATTGAACCTATTTCTTGGGATCTCCAGTCATTTAGGTCGGGTTACCATCACTTGTGATCTTTAGGCATTAGTCCCATCTTATTGGATGTGTTTATGACTTTCTTTCTAGTAATTCCTTTCGTCAAAGGATTGACTAATTCTTTATCAGTACGTACATGATCTACTTTAACCGTTCCTTTTGAGAGTAGCTAGCTCTCTAATTTGTTATGTGTTCGTGCCTTAATTATCATCTCTTACTATTGTAGTAACGATTCTCAATTATGTAATAGTTGCAGTACTATCACAATGAATTAACACTCCTGGCAACGGATTTATCCACTAGGGGATCTCAACTAGCAAGCATTTTCTCAACTTGCTTCTTCACTAGTTTTCTCTAGTGTTCTCATCTCAGATCATTCCAGTGTGGATTGAGTCAATATCATATGTTTCAACAAACAAATCCTCCAGTGATGCTCAATGTGCAGCCACTGGTCGCTTAAGACTCATCTGAAGGATGTTCTATTTTGTATCTTGTACCATTCAAGTACAACAAGATACTCCTCATAATGTAATCCTAGAGTCATAGTATTTTTAAGGCACCTCATGACTCTTTCAATAGCATGTCAATGCTTCTCACTTGGTCTACTAGTAAACTTGCACAAGAGTTCCACGACATAGGCAATGTCGGGTCTAATACATTCAGTGACATATCTAAGGACTGCCAATGATGCTCGCATATTCTATTTGTCTAACACCACCTCAAGTGTTCTTGAAGAGTTTTACACTTGGATCATAAGGTGTGCTTGCAAGTTTACAGTCAAATAATTACATTTCTTAAGATCTTCTCAACATTGTGAGATTAATTAAAAAATTCTCCTTTTTGATCCAGTAATCTTGACACCAAGAATTACTTCAACTTTGTCTAGGTCTTTCTTATCAATGTTGTTGATAAACAATGATTTCACATAAATTATAGCATGAATATTTGAACCAAATATGAGCAAGTCGTCTACATAGAGACATATGATCGTGCAAATGTTATTTCCATATGTGTAGTGAATACATTTGTCACTTTCATTCACTTTATACTCATTCAATATCTTTAGGTTGTCAAATTTTCCATGCCATTTCTTAGGAGGTTATTTTTAGACCATGCAAAGATTTTTCTAACTTGCTGACCTTGTTTCCTTGTCCTGAATCGCAAAACCTTTTGGTTGTTCCATATAGATTTCTTCTTCTAGTTCACCAGGTCGCTCTCTTTAAGACGTTTCGCGGCACTGCCCAAAATTGTGCAAGGCAGACTATCAACCACGCCGCCTCCAGGATAAAACAAGCTCAGCTACAACTGTGCGGTTAACTACTGCACTGTAGAAAACCGTTCGAGATTTACACCTCCAATATGGTACTAAGACCACTCTTTAATACTGAAACCACTTTCTAATATGGTACTGTGACCACTCTATTATGGTGCTAAGACCACTCAAATATGGTGTTATCACCATTCTAACCTTTGAGCTCTCCAAAATATCAATATGGTACTAAGACCACTCAAATACGGTGATACCACCGTTCTAACTTTTTAACTTCTCCAAAAATAGAAAAATATAGAAAGAATATTTATATACCGTTAAGATCATTCTTAATTCCGACGGGACATTATTATTTCAAAAGAGACTATGATCTTAAAAGTACTCTTTATTCCGAAGGGACATATATTATCGAAGGGACTATGTTCTTAAGACCTTTCTTAATTCCGAAGGGACATTATACCGAATAGGGACTAAGGTCTTAAGAACACTCTTATATCCGAAGGGACAGAAAAAAGAGATAAGGAGAAGAATAGCTCGTTAACACAAGCTGGGGGGAGAAGAGAGAAAGAGTTCTCGACAACTCAATAGAACTCTTTGGTGTTATTTTTGAACTGAGTGGAGTCCTCTATTTATATAGAGATTTTGTAACTGTTTTAGCTAAAATTGCGGCAGCAGTTACTCTAATGGATAAGATCAAAAAGAAACTTAACCACTAATCAGTTCAACAATGCTTGTGGATAAGATCAAAAAGAAACAAATCCACAAAAGTGGAGGAAACAAACTCGTTGGATATGAATGAAGGAAAGATAAGAACTCAGTTGAATTCTTATTCTTATCACAAACAACATAAACTAAATTTATGGGAAGTGATATTCACGAATAAAAATAATAATTACTATTATTTTTATCATTATAAAGTATTTAAAATTAAATACCGCAATTTAAACACTACTAATGTGTGTGTTCTATTTTATGTGGGACCCCCACTCTCTATTTTTTCAATTCACATCACACTAGCTCAAAGTCTTATTACTTGGTGTTTAATCATTCAATTTCCTTCCAACTTCACACCAATGTTCCAACAGTTTATCTAATTGTCTATATTTTCAATAATGTTGTTGTAGTAAGCACCAATTTGTAAACGTTGCCCATGAATGAAAAACAAAAAGGAAAATACAATTGGCCAATTAATACATCCTTTGAAATTCATATTATGTTTTTTATTACTCATATTGAATACCTTTTTTATGGCAAATGTACATAAAAGAAAAGAGATGGTTCGAAATAATACAACAAGCACAAGCAGTACATGGACCAACAAGCCTAAATAACAAAAATAGAAGAAGGAAAGCAACACTAAAGATAAAACAAACCACACCCAAAACCCACTAAATGACAAGAACACACAAGCACACCAAACAGAACATCGACAAACCACTAACCCTCCTATAGAGGCCGCCAAAGAAGGAACACATGAGAATCATAACAAAGCGGCGAACAAGCCCAATCCGTCGTGAGTCACCCACCATACACCTCCATACTGATGATAACACAAGGCATGTTTGCCCTTTCACTCGTAGGAGGAGCAGGGAAGTCGGAGGTTCTTTGTAACGAGTCACTTCCTCGAAGAGAATTTGACTCTTTCCACAAGCAGCTACATTGAAGTCTCCCTCGTAGTAAAAATAAGACCATTCTAAAACTTTCAGATGGTGCACAAAACAACATGTCAAACTAAGACCAAAGCAATCCCGACTCTCCTACTACTCTTACCTAAAGATACCAGCTACGTCTCGAGCTGCAACAAAAGACTACTCCAACCACCTAAACATCTCGTACCACACGAGAGGAACAAAACCACAAGAAACAAAAAGATGATCAACAAGCTCAATCATTGGGACACAAAAAGCACAAGAAGAACCACTTGTATCATGTATCACCCTGCGCCTGAGCAAATTCTAGAGGGCGGGAATCCTATCACAAATGAGCTACCATTGACAACCACCTTAAGGGGAGCCCATGACAACCAAACCTTAGCCATCAACTCCTCATCCACCCTCTTCCATTCTCTTAGCCAACAACCAATCATAATACCGAAATAATGTTTTCTTCTTATGAAACGATTTTTCCTACACTATAAAAGTCGATAATAGTTATTTATTTCATTAAAATGATCGTTAATTTATTGATTTAGGAAGCTTTTTTATAACGTTTTGCTAATATATAATATTATATTTCTTATTTCTTTTTTTACATTTATCACAAAGTCAAATTAAAATAAGCATCCAACGTTGTACCAAAAAAAAAAGCCCCAACATTACTCAATAGCAAAGATATTTAATTAGGTAACATTTTTTTCCATATAAATTTTTTTTATAAACTTTTTAAAAATTAAAAATAATACTTTATTTAATATATATAGGGGTTAATTAAGTAAATGATCCCTATAAATATCTAGAATTTTTCCTTCAAAAAAAATCTAGAATTTTGTTTTTAGTCCCTACAAAATTAAATCGCACTTTTTAGTCCTGTAACATTTTTAGGGACCAAAAATGGTGACAATTTTTTTTATAGGAACTAAAAATGTTGATGGAAAATTTTATAGGGACTAAAAATGTTGACGAAAATTTTTATAAGGACTAAAAAGTGTGATTTTATTTTGTAGTGTGATTTTATTTTGTAGTGGCTAAAAACAAAATATTGAATATTTACAAAGATCATTTACTTAATTAACGCATATATATATATATTGAAGAAGCCAAAAAGATTATATTAAAGAAAATATGATACCAAGCTAAGTACAAGGTATGCCTACTAAGGAATCCAAGCAAAGTGTCAGATTACAATACAGAAGGCAAACAAGCGGCATTGCCCGACAGTGTAACTAGTACTACATAGAGTTGGGTTACTCCACTAATACCACTATGCATGAAAATCGAAAGGTAAACTTGACATGTACACCTTAAATCGCCACAAGGAGAGAAGTTTCACCCTGTCAACAATTTGAGAGATAGACGACTCGTTGTTTTGAAAAATTCTGAGATTCTGCTCCCTTCGAAGGGAAGCATTAATCCAAAATCCAAATTATTTGAAACACAAGTACGAATATCCGTTGTGAAAAGATGAGTACCGACAAACTGAGAAGCGTGCAAACAAATATATGAGGAAAAAATAGTAGATACGTTGCTAATAAAGTTTCACAATCAGAAAAACGGGATATAGAGGAAAAAAATTTCAACTGTTCATCCTACATGGAATTTCCTCAATGTTTTGAATTATTTTGGATCAGTAAATAATTTTAATAGGGGGCGGCCCACAAAAAAACCTATACCAACCTATAAGCAAGGTGACATAGAATAGGTGCAGCAAAGACTTTAGAGAATTTACAATGTCAGAAAAAAAATCTTGCTAGGCAATAAATATATTATAAACTATGAAGCTTTTAGAGGCTCCACCCTATGAAACCCAAAATATATATTATAATACACTATAAAGCCTACAGATGTGCACATGCAAGTTGCAATACTTTTGTCTTATATGATTTCATATATATATATATATATATATACTGGTTTTGTTGCATTCACATTCCATCCGTTTTTCCATTTCCTTCCACTTCAATTTTGTTGCATTCACATTCACATTGCAATCTTAATCTTTGTCCATAATCTCATTGTGTTTCTACAAACTTCTTAACAATTGCATCATCACTGACCTTCCACATCATAAGCAAGACAACAATTCAACAATTTTTCCATATTACAGAAGATGCAAACTGATTTAACTTAAGCGATACAACTTTATATCTCTTTAAATGGTTGATGAGGTGCAGAAAGTAAGTTTCATACTCATACAAAGTTATTTTGACATCAAAATTTAGACCATTTAAGTAGTGATTAATGTATTTTTACACTATTAATATGTTGCGAAGGCAATACTAAAGAATCTGAATGAGGGTGATGGGGGATTACATGCCTCACTTTGTACCATCTTAGGAGCTATATAGGTATTTTCCATTTTGAAATTATTTTTTTATTACACATTTTCAAATTATTTTATCATTAATCAATCAAAAAATTATTTAAGTTTTGAGCATATTAATAGAGTAAATTATAATAGGTTGTTTTACGGTAGCAATTTCTCACATATATGTGTCCTACAAAACAAAAGTAAAATAAAAATTATTAATTAAAGCTCGTTATAAATTTTTAAAATACAATAAATAAGATTTGACATGAGTTAAAATTTGTAGACTATAATTCATATGATTGATGCTCATTATATCTATCTCGTGAGGTAAGATTACTTTTGATAATAACCTTGAAAACTATTTCTACTCAATGGAGACCTATATTTCTACTCATCTTGTTGTTTTATTACATCTAGCTTCACCACCTTTGGTTTGGTACAGAACTGTCGATGATGACATTGAAGAATCGGTCACTATTGATTTGTTGTCCTAAGGCCAAAGCTAGGGCTAGTAAAAAAGCCGAAGAACAGAAGGCTAATGCTGAAGTTGCATCTGATCCTGACTCTACATCAGCTGCTGGAAAAGGGGTTTATGGGAACTAAAAGACACGCATAGATCTCCTTTTATGGGAACTAAAAGACACGCATAGATCCTGACTCTAAATATCCGAGTTTTCCCAAATATCATGGCATCAAGAATAACCCAAGAGTGAAAGTAGTGAAAGCAACAACACAATGGCAGTTTCATAGTAGATAGTTCTCCTTTTAGATAGATTTTTTTGCTGGAAAATCTAAAATAAACAAAACACCTTAGAAACTAGTGATATTTAGAAACTAGTGATATTGGAATGTACTATAAACACCACAAACAATTCTGATACTAGTTTAACTCTTAATCCATTGAATTGTGATACTATTTGTAAATATGATGTCAAAACTACACATTAATCTGCAAATTTCATTACAGAACTCTTGCAAAGTACAAGTACTAAGCAGAAACAGGATACATAAGCTGCACTAGCAGCTAAGGCACGCGCAACGCCACAAAAACAAACACAAAATCACAACAAAAGCCAAACGCCAACAGGGAGAATATACACACAAAGCACAGCAACAACAGAACCAAACAGTATCATAGAACCAAGTTGATGCGTTTCAAGAACCAAATATCTCACGCAATGCAGAAGAACTACATATCAAAGTCTTCTGATTCTGTTTTTCTGCATAAAATCTAACAAGAACTGAGCCAGCAACCTTCCATGCAAAGCCACATTTCCCAACATCTTTTTTTAAAATAGCATAGTCATAAGTAACGTGATACACAGCCAAAGCCTCGTTATAAATATCAGTGATACCCTTCGAACCATCCTCTATGTTAATAGCATCATCAAATTTCTGAAAGAAAAAAAGGACACTAATCAGCACCTCGGAGAAATGAGAACTTCTAGGGAAAGAAAAACTGAAAAATACTTACCTGCTTATACATCTTAATGACTTCATTTGCCTCTTCATTGGAATTCGATCGGTCATCATTTAAGGCATTACTCATATTATGCCTATACTGACGATACAGTTCTCCCCACTTATGCTTAAAGTGCTCCGGTATATCAACATCAAAGCAGGGGAGTTTGCTAATTTCTGATGGCACATAGATAAGAAGAAAAAGGTTGTTAGCTGATGAAGGTGAATTGATAATTAGCATAGCATGAGAGTAATATTGGAGTACTCACCAATCCCAGACATATCAGTTATTTGCCATCTGCAAACCTCGTCGAATATTGAACCTAAGATAGAGGTTGAAGTGAAAGAGTTGTACCTATTCATGTAGTGCGGGTACAATTCTGCAGTCAAATCCTTTGGAACTTGGATCTGCAGTTGAAAGTTCAAGTTAGGCAAAGTGGTACTCCGAATGGCAGATTCCTAAGAATTATTCAAAGTAGACAAAGGTCATCATGATAATTGTAAATGTAATAATGTAATGTAATGTAGAACCAACCTTTCCTCCACCTTTCTTAGGAGCATCTAATGCCTCGTAGTATAAATCAGACAATTTAAGGATATTAATTTTAACTTGCTGCACCTCCTTTTCATGTTTTACGTCATTTCTGAATATCAAAAGGCGGTCCATGAGTGCCATCCAACTATCAGCTGCAACACCTATTGTGCTACTGCAAAGAGGAGAAAATTCTTCTGTTAATTAAGGGTCATAGAATGAAAACTAAGAAAACTCTTACTACCCTACTTGACTAATATCTGTGACAATTTATGTTCCTCTTGATAACATAGTATATATGGTAAAAACACTACATTGAAATGGCACTTCAAAGGCCAAATGTCTATGCTGATGATCTTTACCTAAATTAACTATACAACTATAAAGAATGAATATTTTGTGTGACATATATGGTTAACAACCATCTACATACTATGATGCATTATAAGGTTTTCAGGGCACAAGCAGAGAAAATGGGATATCTAGTCCAAACAACATCATATACAGGCCTAACTATTATGCACAAAATTTTACTTCAGGAAAGCAAGATGGCAATAGCTTTTTTATAAACAGCAAGATTGCAATATTTGATACTATTTCATATACACTTCATAGTAGCATTACCGTCATAACACCCACCTTGGTTGGAACCGAGTTTCCAGACATAGCTTAAAAAGTTCTTCCTCAAGTTGCTCATGTGAAAGTTCACATGGCTTTATGACACTAGAACTCAATCTGACGGAATTGGATGCTGGTCTTTGAATCCAAGGGTCACTCTGTCTAAAATGTTGCAACAGCTGAAACATTTCAAAATATAGATTGTTAATATAAAAGAACTTTTAACTACTAATTCAAGCAGTAAGTGCTTCCTAAGCAAACACCAGACAACATATATATATGAGCAACAGTTTTGTGAAGATACAGTCAATTTGTCCTTTTCCCCACTGCACAATTTCTAGTAAAAACCTCTGAAGCATGGGTACTCCAAACATGGAGAAGTACCGGTACCGGGTACGCACCCGTATCGGGTACGCGTACGGTACTCGTAATGTACCGAACCGTACCCATTTTTACTTTGTTGATTTGTTGTAGTTGGTGCAGCAAAAACATACGAGCGGCGGAAAAATAACCAAAATTATTTTGCTTTTTTATTGTATTTCAATTCTCTATCTTGCTTTTGATGAAAATAGTCGAGGAGGTGATCCAAAAAAGTAAATCTCTTGAAGCAACATGATAATAGAATTGTGGTTAAACACATGATTAAAATACAAATAGTATTATACTATTTTTTATTAAAATTGATTTTTTTTCTAAGCATGTTTTTACAACAACAATGGTAGTAATTCACTTGAAAAATCTTTTTTCGATGTTTTATATCAACGTACCCGTACCTTCATTTTTTAAAGTTAGCCGTATTACGTACCGGTACCCGTACCCGTATCGGGTACCGTACCCGTACCTATGCATCATAGGTAAAAACGCAAAGAAAGGTTTAGGAAATTTAAATTGTAACCTGAGGATTTTTTGAAATCCAATACATGTAACCGTCAAAATCACCTCCAGCTATCTCATCTGCAACGGAACGGGAACCGACACAAGGGAAAAAATTGCAGATTCTCCATGTCCAACATAAGATTCTAGTCCCTCCACAAATGTGGCCTGCATTATTTGAATGTCCCCAAAATGTAAACCTGGATTTCGATAAACCAGCACATTCCCAGTAATTTGGCCATTTTCACTACAAAAAAATAAAACCAGTTAACACAGAACTGATAATTTAAATTCCAAGCAGTAGACAGATGTAATATTTGTGCTTACTGAATAATACAGACTTGATTGGGTTTAAGGGAACAGGTGGGATCAACAGTCCCCATCATGTAGAAACAATCTTCCAAGAATAGTTTCCCTTGACTAAGCTTGTTCTTTTCCACTTTTACAAGTTTAGTCAAGTGATACTGTAGAAATGATTCATCAAGAGGGATCCCACCTAAAATCATTGCTGCTGCATTGAATCCATCCATCTCACCATGGCTGACAGAAGCTGCAAGTGCATCAATTCTAAGATCACTGTTAAGGGGGATTCCGACGTATTTAAGGCACTAGAACAATTAAATTCAAGTCTCTAGAACAATTAAATTCAAGTCTCAATAACCAACAGCTTATCTTAAAATGATCAATGGACATATTAGTATTTGATAATTAGAAGTATGTAAGAAAACTACCCGTGAAGGCACTAGAACAATTAAATTCAAGTCTCAATAACCAACAGCTTATCTTAAAATGATAATTAGAAGCGGCAAGTGCATCAACAATTGAAAATCACTGTTAAGGGGGATTCCGACGTATTTAAGGCACTAGAACAATTAAATTCAAGTCTCAATAACCAACAGCTTATCTTAAAATGATCAATGGACATATTAGTATTTGATAATTAGAAGTATGTAAGAAAACTACCTGTGAGGGCAGTACCCAGTTTGGTATAGATATGGTCTGCATCTTCTAAATTTCTTTTAAGTACATCCATGAAGAATTCATTTGGAACTCCTCCATAACTCAGCAATGCGATCAAATATTTAGATAAATATGATCTATTTAAACCCTATAAATTAACCAGAAAAGAAAATCAAAACCCTAAACCTATAAATTAGGAAGAAAGAAAATCAAAACCCTAAATCCTAGCATCTAATTGGTAAGTTATGTGATTATTAAGAATAAAATGGAAAGATAAGAAGAACCTTGGAGGGAATCAATTTAACCACACCAGCAGAACAGAGAAACAGAAATTGTTGCATATAAAGGCAGCAGCACTAACACAAATCCACAAAAGAGCTTCAGATTAGCGGCTGCTATTTCCGCTTCTCTAAATAGCGGAAAGCGGCCTTATAGCATAGCAGAGAGGTGGTCTGACGCCACGCTATAGCGCCGCTATTAACATCATAGCTATACATTGTAACATCATACCTTTGTTGACATTGCCATTGAAGAGGAGCCAACAGAGAGAGAGAGAGAGAGATGCGGTGCCGGTGCCGGTGCCGGTGCCGGTGCCGGTGCCGGTGAGTGAGAGCTGCGTGCGAGAGAGACGAGAGAGTGAGCGGTGTGAGAGAGCGAGAGAGCGAGAGAGTGAGAACGGTGTGGTGTGTTAGGGTTTGTTTGGTTCATGCTATATCTACTAGACTTCTACCCGTGCGATGCACGGGTCATCATCAAATTCTAGCTTCAGTAACCAATAATGTCCTGAATTGTCGATAAGCTCAATATCCGTTGAGTCTCTATTGATAATGTCATCCAAAAATCGAGCAAGTGAAGGTTTAAATTAAAAAAAATAAAAAAATAGATTAGTCTTAAACTAACAGATCCAAATTTGCCACTGCTAAATGTAAATAAAAATACGACTCAAAATTGTTATTCATACCACATAATCGGTTGAAACATCATCAAGAGTCAACCATTTGGTGAAGGAATGCTTGAAGTTGTTCGAGTCATGGCGATAGGGTGTTGGTAAGCAGACACCCGGAAAACCAAGGGCTGTATCTAGACCGTAAATTGAACGATATAGCCGTAAAATCAATGGTTGATCATACTTTGGATACCTAATCTCATAGTCATGTCGGTCATTCACACGAATCACAAATAGTTGGGGTTTAACAGCTATCAAAGTGATCCAAGCACCATCATTTAGATCATAAACTTTGTTCAGTTCTCCTATACCATGAGTAAAACACAATTTCCCATATTATTTGTCCACTACAACCTCAAACTGATTTAGCGTTCGATCAACCAGTGTCACATACCGATACAACTCATGACCAATCTCCTTTGTGAGACTTGTGCCTAAGAGTAGATAATTCTGTTGAGTATATAAAAATCATAAATTAGTTAAAGGAAAATGTAATAGTACAGCTGTCTAGTATTCAATTTTTTCGCTAAGCCAAAAAATCGTGTTGGTTGCGTGTGTTTTTTATTTTTATGATAGAATTAAAGGACAAACATAGCAATAACTAAATGGTTGTTCATAAACCATACAAAATACTACCTAAATGTTTTTTTAGGTAGTTTCATTCTTATAAAAAAAATGCATATGGAGTAACCAATGTAAAATGCACATGTTACTAAAACTACACATCTCTACTCTACATAATAAACTTGATTTTGGCTCTATTTTCTTAGGATGGACATGAACATAACAACAAAACTACAGGTGATATCATGTCTGGATAAAATTACACATTTTAATGGATATGCAACCTAATATATCATTGAAGTTGCAAACAAACCTCATCTGGATGAAACTCGACGTGATAGGTACGCCACTTAAGCATCAATAGCTGCATATAAGTCGGATTTGTTATGTCATATTCCCATAAGGCAACATCTGAGTACGTCATGTGATTCAGAGGAAAATATTAGACAAAAAATGACAGGAAGCAAAGGCATAGGGTTATAGATACACGAACCAGCAAGAAATATCTCCAACTTCAGGGGTAAAAAATTATACCTCTAGTGCCATGAAGGGCGAATTCAGTGATCTCTCTAACACCATGTATATCCATGTTTCTCACCTTTTGGATGATAGACAAATTATTTGTTATAACTACCAAACAAAAAAACTCCTATGTTTGAATATGCAAAGATGTATATATAGAAAAGGTAAAATGTATACTGACTTCTGCACTACCTAATTCAAATGTGTGAGGACATGCTATTAATGAATATAATGACTATTTATGTTAATTCCTATGTCCAATGCCAACTCCCCAACATGAGCATGAATGCTCCCACCTTATTAATTCATTCTGCCTATTATGTCTGTTTGATGACACAACTCCAAATGAACCTGATGATGAATGTCATTAATGTTATTTGGTTGTTATATTTTTGGAGAATGAATGGTCAGAAAAACATTTACAATATATGTATCGCATTCAATTCATTATACTAATACTACTCTGTCCCAAAATATAAGCAAAAATTGGTCAACAAAAGTTAATGTATTTGGTTCAAAATTTGTACCAAATACATCAACTTATGTTGACTCATTTTTGCTTATATTTTGGGACGAAGGGAGTATATGATTGCCGCGTCTTGGTCTTTGCGCAATTATGCATTCTGCACTTGCAAAATATGTATCGATTCAATCCATTATACTAATATATGATTGCCGCGTCTTGGTCTTTGCCACAATTACGGGTTATGAACTTGCAAAATATGTATCGATTCAATCCATTATACTAATATATGATTGACGCGTCTTGGTCTTTGCCACAATTATGGATTTTGCACTTGCACATCACTTCTTTTTTTTTTTTTTGGTACAAAGTTGCATATAACTTTAACGTGCGAATTAACATGAAAGAAGCAAATGACAATGTCAATTCATATTTATTAAGGATTATGCGCATATCCATTTGTATATAGATCCATACTGAACTCCATACATATTTCGCAGTGTTAATGAAAATTAAAAGGTAACTTTAAATTATGCGTAGAATATTGTTGACTTGCATCAGGGTTCAAATATAGTACATAAATTAGATTGCCTAAAATTATACACTTGTGTATATAATAGTATATAATTAACCAAACCAATAGTTAGTGAAATATCAAATGATTATTTCAGTTAATATGCGTTCATATATAGTTGTCCATATGAAACTAAGCTAATTTCGTGAAACGCCGGGTCTAGATATAACATCTAATAAAGATACAATATTATTGAAAAGTTCTCTAATATTCACTTTAAATGCATTTGAGTCTTACCAAAACTTCCAGATCAATTCCATCGAATTCATAGAGATTTCATTCAACTTATTTTTCTCAAACAACAAAGACAACCTTTTGGTAAACAAAAATTTGATAATAGTTCATGTATTATGGACAACAAATTAAACAAAGAATTATGATTTCTAATAAGAAACAAAACATATACTAATAGGGAGTGTTCACATTTTCATATTAAACATTTATAGTAGCAGATCTTGAAACTGCTGAACAATTAAGTATCTTCAATTTTGTTGTGACTTGGGTGTTGTTGTTTAATAAGTCTTTTGTGGATAAAGTGGATTATCAAAATCTTGAACCAGTCTAGCATGATGAATCATTGTCCTTCTTATATGTTGCAATTTTCTTCTTTTATCATAATACAACAAATAACAAAGCACAATTAATAATTTAAATTGGACATGTAGTCCTGCTAACACAGTTGCTCTACAAAAGGCTATGAGCTAATTTACTTACAACTCTAACCAATTCATATCATTACACTATCAACAAATACTTGTAGCTGCCATAGAAAAAAAAAACATATACCAATACGGCATATATCACCTCCTTGATTCATACAAAGGCTACAATAGTTGATCCTACAACAAAACCATATGTAGATTAATAGATTTCTTCCCTATAGGTTTGTCATTGTGATGATCCGATTGAGTCAAAAGAGAAAAATCTAAAATCAAAACATTATTTTGTCATATATCATTTAAAATAATTAGCAAAAGGGGAACATTTATATCGATTAAACATGGATAGGCAAATGATACTTGCATCTTAAATTGATATGAAATGATCATTTTCTGGTCCAATTGAAGCTCATTAAAATCCTTAGGATATAATATATGATAAATAATTAAAGTTGGCATCAAAGAATAACCTTTATAACAAAGACAAAAAAATTGAACCTGAAATAGAATGATTAACCTTAAAAATAGGAAGTATAGCTTCTCCAAAAAGGATGAGCCAGTAATAGTTAAAAATTCCTTAAAAAAAAGAAATATGTAAAAATAGAATCCAACAGTGAATTCAAAATAAATCGTACCAAGGCATCCCAAACTAATTAACCAACTTCAAAATGCAGATGTGATGTAAATAACATAAATATGAATGGATACTAAGCATGTCAATCATATACTACAAAAAGAAAAATCATAAAAGGATTGTAAATGAATATAAGTCAGGGTCTTAATAATACTCACCAAACCCATTCATGGCAAAAAGAGAACCTCATCCGGTCATCCCTTCATGAACAATCCTACCTGCAACAAAACATCACCATTTCAAAATCCCTAATTGGTTTTATTTTATTTTATTTTAAAAAATGGAATTCTGTGTAAAAAAAAGTAAACCTGATAGAGAGTTTAAGTTGATGGATACGTGAAAATTTCTTACACTCATACCATATTTATATACATTTATGTTAGAATAAGTTAGTGGAGGCAGTTATAGTATTAATTAGTGGAGGTAGTGATTAAGGTTGTCACCATGCAGCCTTGGAAATACATATGCGCTGCCTATTTTTTTGGTATTGGAGTATACATCACTTTTCTTGTATTTACGATGAGGGGTAAGGGATATTATTAATTCTGGCATGGTATGGCGTGTGAAATTTTGAATGTATTAGTGGGTAGTTGGCAGCCAAGGCCGAAATTAATGCTAGTTTGGGAGGGAAAACCGTTAGCAATTAGGGTTTAAGGACAGCTGGCAGGTCTTGCTTTTATAATAAGGGATTTGGAAGCATAAAATAAACGAATTGGCAATTCATACTATATATATTTGAAAGCGTAAATCTAACCGAATTGGCATTGCGCCCCAGTGGTTAAGACACTGGTTTAATGTGAAATTGAGGCCTGGGGTTCGAATCCCCCTCGCCCCAGGCCTTTTTTTTTTTTTTTTAACATTATATATTATATATAATTGTTTGTTTCCATGCTTCCAAATGCATCTATGTTTTTTCTTTTAATTTTATTTTTTATTTTTCTCTCTTTACCTTCTCTTTTATTTTCCTTTTAATTTCTCATACTTTTTTTTATTTGTTTTATTTTATTTTACTTAAACTTATTTTTTAAGTTGTTAAATATTAAAAACAACCCTAAATCCCTGCTACACATTTTTTACCCTATAATATTACAATAACGTGTGTTTTTTCTTCCATCTATTTTTCGAAAATTGCTCTTCTTACAACCAGCTCTCATCACTCACACGTGTAAAGGTAATCGTGCTATGTAAGATTCTCAACACCATTGTTCTCTTACTGTGAAAATAAAAACTATATGGCTATGAGGCAAGAAAGAGGCCGGGCAGTGGGGTATTTAAAGAGATTTGTATTGTCAGGGTTACATGGGATGAATCTTGTGACAACGAAACCGTTCTATTCTTTTCTATCTATATAGGAAAAGAGGAAGAGGAAAGGCAAAAGAAAGAACCGTTTGAATCACTCTATTGGGGTAAATAAATTTTTTTTTTTGCCTCATTTTAGTAATTCTTTTTTTATTTGCATTATTAAGTCAAGCGAATCCTACTTGACTCTTTATTTGCATTATTTGCACATTTGGCAATCGAAACTTATATAATTTAAAATTTATATCTCAATCTCGGCCACGGGCGAAACCGAAAATTATAATTTAAATTTAAAAATTTAAATGTCAATCTCAGCCACGGGCGAAACTGAACCCAAAAGGACATCAGAAGCCGCTGATGTTACTTCTGATATCAAGAAAGCTCGATCATCTCTGAATATGTCAGACCCAACTCCTTCAAGTCAGGAAGCTACAACCTCCAGGTCCAGGTGAAAGAAAATCATCAAGGACAACCTCCCGGTTGCATCGATGACAAGGATATCTCTACTGCTTTTTAGATCTCATCTCTTTTTCTTTTCTCTAAGTTTTTCTATCCGTGTGTTTATTTATGTCCTAGCAGTGTCTCTTTACTCGTTGCTATGAGTCCCTTAAGAACTTGGGTTTTAAAAGCTTATCGTCTGGTTTAATGTTTTTATGTTCTGCAATTATGTATGCTTCTTGTCTTTTATCCATCGAACAGCATGAGTGCACTGTTACGTTGGTGAATGACTTGGTAGTTAAGAACTTGGGTTTTAAAAGCTTATCGTCTGGTTTAATGTTTTTATGTTCTTCAATTATGTATGTTTTTTTATAATGATGTATGATACTCATAGCCATCTGTGATGAAGTCCTTAGATTGCCTATCTTGTGTACTTTGTGGCTTCTTCTACACGCTTCACGTTTTATTTTAAATTTAAATGAAATTCATGTATTATTAACAATTTGTAAATTAACTAAAATTAATAAATTTTTCAAAGGCTTATGTTTAACAGGATCAAATGTTTCAAAGGACCCTACTTTCCCCGGGGAAAGTGAGGTACTAGGAAAAATTATCAAACACTGTTTCCACATGAATATGCGAAACTGCACATGGAATTCGATTTGCACATACATGTCACAGTTCACACAAGCATGTGCATCATTAAACTTGGGGAAAACCCTTGCGGCCCAATCACTGAGGGATCCCAACCCAAATTTTTTTTCAAAAGAGACCCTACTTTCGCCTCACCTTATTTTAAATTTAAATGAAATTCATGTATTATTAACAATTTGTAAATTAACTAAAATTAATAAATTTTTCAAAGGCTTATGTTTAACAGGATCAAATGTTTCAAAGGACCCTACTTTCCCCGGGGAAAGTGAGGTACTAGGAAAAGTTATCAGACTCTGTGTTTCCACATGAATATGCGAAACTGCACATGGAATTCGATTTGCACATACATGTCACAGTTCGCACAAGCATGTGCATCATTAAACTTGGGGAAAACCCTTGCGGCCCAATCACTGAGGGATCCCAACCCAATTTTTTTTTCAAAAGAGACCCTACTTTCGCCTCACCATCCCCTCTTTCCAACACCGAATCGAACCACCCCCCACCTCCCAACACGTATTGACCACATCCTGCCACCAAATAGAAGCATACGCCAACCGCGTGGCCAGAACAGTTTCCCATGGCAACGTATACTTTGCACGAATCACTCGGCTGCAAAAACAATCGCTACCACTACCAGGTATTAATAAGGGGTGGGTGGAGTAACCACAAGGTTTTTATAAAACCATTAACAAGGAAAAATAACAACAAGTACATGTGCTGATCAATAAGTAAAACAAATTACATCACACGGGTTAAACGAGAGAAGGATCAATCCAAGGTTCAAGGTATTACAGACCGAGACGGCGAGACCTAACCACCAAAATGCACGACAAATATAAAAAACAAGTTTCAAAGGAGCATAATTAGGCTTCATATTGTGCTCTCTTGTTGCTGGTGGCATTTGAATCTTGAACAAAATGAGGAGGTGAGTCGGAATCTCTATTTTCACAATTAAATTGAAATGGTACTGTATATTTACTCTTAAAATTAATTAAAAGTCTGGGAAAATTACTAAAGTTATATTAAAACATTGAGATTAATTTTTAAGCACTGACGGTGATTATCGGTGGCAAAACACTCAATTCGAATGTCTTCTAGATGACCGCTACTTCGTTGTGGTAAAGCCTCTGACTTGGTACGCATGCGCGGCCCAAAATATGCGCTCATGCGTGAGGAAATTTAAGAAAATTAAAACTGGTTTGCTCTCTGACTACTCACGCATGAGCATGGAAATACCTAAGCTCATGCGTAGATTGGCGAGCATGTCACTTAAGTGGTAAAGCCTCTGACTTGGTACGCATGAGCGGCCCAAAATATGCGCTCATGCGTGACCTATCAGACGCGACTTTTCTTCACGTTTTATTTTAAATTTAAATGAAATTCATGTATTATTAACAATTTGTAAATGAACTAAAATTAATAAATTTTTCAAAGGCTTATGTTTAACAGGATCAAATGTTTCAAAGGACCCTACTTTCCCCGGGGAAAGTAAGGTACTAGGAAAAATTATCAAACACTGTTTCCACATGAATATGCGAAACTGCACATGGAATTCGATTTGCACATACATGTCACAGTTCGCACAAGCATGTGCATCATTAAACTTAGGGAAAACACTTGACAAATATCATTTCCACGGCTCATGTTCTCTTTCTAACTGCCGGAACTCTTGCTTTTCTCTTCTTGTTAGCTGCCACGTGGTCGGTGTCATAAGTATGTCTAGGAGCAGGAATCATCCTGTTCCGCCGAGGCCCTTCTACTGGTTCTGGTAGAGGATCAGGCATGCCACGACGACACACCGCCTGAGGATGATGCTCCACAGGAGGAGAAGCAGGTGGAGAAGGTGGAGTCTGGTAGTCTTGGTCATCAAATTGCTCCTCCAGATCAGGTGTTTGTTGAAGAGAATTCTGATTAAATAGTTCGGAAACGGTTGCCTGTGGAGAGTTTGCCTCCTGGAGATTGGACAGCTCAGGTGTTGGTTGAGGAGAATTCTGAGGAAGTGGTGATGGTTCAGAAACGGTTGCATGTGGAGAGTTTGCCGCCTGGGGATTGGATGCATGATCATAGGTGTGCTATTAAAACCTTAAAAAATGGGGGATTGAAATACTAACCTCTGCACTCAGCTGGATGTGGGTGTCTAGCGGCGACAGAGAAGATTCAGTAACAATCTGGGTGGGGGAGGTGGACCGCTCCTGAAAAGTAGAAGAAACAATTACAGAGTTGGTGATTTCTACTGGGTAAACACCCATGTTTTTATCGTTTGAACTAAAAAGCAGAATAAACATCAAGATCGGCAATGACCAAAAGTGCTATTAAGGTATCGTTTAACCCGACTTTTTCCTGACTTATAAGTTCCTTAGATCTGAATCATACGATGCCGTTAGGAAATTGAGAAAAAAAAAAAAGACGAAAGGGAAAAAGGAGGAATAATACAAGTTTTCAATGGAGGAGGTTTATTGTGTGAATTCGTAAACCTAAAAAAATTGGGGATTGAAATACTAACCTCTGCATGCTGGACAGGGGTGTCTCGCGGCGGCGGAGAATATTCAAAAGCAATATGGGTGAGGGGGGTGATCTGAACCTGAAAAGCAGAATAAACATTAACATCGGCAATGACCAAAAGTGCTATTAAAACCTTAAAAAATGGGGGATTGAAATACTAACCACTGCACCCAACTGGATGTGGGTGTCTGGCGGCGACAGAGAAGATTCAGAAACAATCTGGGTGGGGGAGGTGGACCGCTCCTGAAAAGTAGAAGAAACAATTACAGAGTTGGTGATTTCTACTGGGTAAACACCCATGTTTTTATCGTTTGAACTAAAAAAAGAGAAAAGAGAGGGAATGAAATACCAGAGCCAGAATGCGCCTCATCGTCCATGCTAAGAGCTCTTTTTCGTAGTGTTTAAGGAAATTTGACCCAGATTTCCCCTTGTTAGCCTTGAAAACAATCGGTTGAAGAGCATCTTGAGCAACATCAATATCCAACCCTTCCAACAACTCGAATTGATTAGCAAGAAGGTGAGGAAGATGGTGTTCCACATAATTTAAGCAGAACAGTGGTGATAGACGGGTGGTGAAAGAAATTTGTTCTTGGACCATAGCAGGCAGCATCTCCCTTGTATATGGGTGCCACTTAATATCCTGTTTTATAGAAAAAATTAAATTAAAATTTAGAAGACTGTCAGATCAAGTTAAAATAAATTTAGAAGCAAATTTAGCCTTACCGTGGCATCCAGAGAGTTTAACAAGGCAGTTACTTTCGGCACATATCTTGAATAATGGTCTCGACCAATCTTCTCCAATGAATTCACAACCGAAAATAACAGAGGTGTTGGCGGCTGCACTGTGAGGTCAATTTGAAGTTCTTGCTGCAACTTCGGAATGTGGAACAACATAAAACTCTATAAAAGAAAAAAAAAAAACATATCAACTCCTTCAATATCAAAAATCATAAAAAAAAAAAAAAAAAATTCAACAAAAAAATTATGTATTTACTTACTAATAATACCCAGGTGTTCCCATCAACAAATTTCTTTTCTTCAGTTTTGTACCTTCTCATCCCACGATATAAGAACGAGAGTAAAGCAGCCCCCCATGCATAGTTGTTCACATCGTCCAAATTCTTAATGAATTGAACGTATGAGGAGCGACATACATGCCCATCCCCTGTTGGGGCCACTATGGAAACGATCACTATCAACAGTATAGCATAGATCCTCCTATCATCTGGCTCTTGCCCACATGCAATATCTGCTAACTCAGTAATATAAAGAACTTTTTTATCTATCCCAAATATGGATAAGAATGCGCCTTCATCATAGCCAGTATCTGAGATAACGGGTTTCCCATCAATTGGTAACCCGGTTATGAATAGCACATCTTCCAGTGTGACATTTATGAGAATATCATTTATGTTGAATGAATAAAATTTCAACCTTGGATCAATTTCTTGATATTTTTCCATGAAAATATCACACAATTTACTAGGAAAGTTGTTGCATCCATGCGATATCTGCATTAGTCGGAGAAGACAACTACCTGGACCATTGTTTGATATAATAAGGTCAATTTTCCTCTTAAATCCAGAATCCTTTTCCTCAGTATTTCAATCCCCCATTTTTTAAGGTTTTAATAGCACTTTTGGTCATTGCCGATGTTAATGTTTATTCTGCTTTTCAGGTTCAGATCACCCCCCTCACCCATATTGCTTTTGAATATTCTCCGCCGCCGCGAGACACCCCTGTCCAGCATGCAGAGGTTAGTATTTCAATCCCCCATTTTTTTAGGTTTACGAATTCACACAATAAACCTCCTCCATTGAAAACTTGTATTATTCCTCCTTTTTCCCTTTCGTCTTTTTTTTTCTCAATTTCCTAACGGCATCGTATGATTCAGATCTAAGGAACTTATAAGTCAGGAAAAAGTCGGGTTAAACGATACCTTAATAGCACTTTTGGTCATTGCCGATCTTGATGTTTATTCTGCTTTTTAGTTCAAACGATAAAAACATGGGTGTTTACCCAGTAGAAATCACCAACTCTGTAATTGTTTCTTCTACTTTTCAGGAGCGGTCCACCTCCCCCACCCAGATTGTTACTGAATCTTCTCTGTCGCCGTTAGACACCCACATCCAGCTGAGTGCAGAGGTTAGTATTTCAATCCCCCATTTTTTAAGGTTTTAATAGCACAGCTATGATCATGCATTCAATCCCCAGGCGGCAAACTCTCCACATGCAACCGTTTCTGAACCATCACCACTTCCTCAGAATTCTCCTCAACCAACACCTGAGTTGTCCAATCTCCAGGAGGCAAACTCTCCACAGGCAACCGTTTCCGAACTATTTAATCAGAATTCTCTTCAACAAACACCTGATCTGGAGGAGCAATTTGATGACCAAGACTACCAGACTCCACCTTCTCCACCTGCTTCTCCTCCTGTGGAGCATCATCCTCAGGCGGTGTGTCGTCGTGGCATGCCTGATCCTCTACCAGAACCAGTAGAAGGGCCTCGGCGGAACAGGATGATTCCTGCTCCTAGACATACTTATGACACCGACCACGTGGCAGCTAACAAGAAGAGAAAAGCAAGAGTTCCGGCAGTTAGCAAGAGTTCCGGCAGTTAGAAAGAGAACATGAGCCGTGAACATGATCCCTATAAATTAACCAGAAAAGAAAATCATAACAAAGGAAATGTTAATAATAAAATTAGCATGTTCCATAGTCTATTCTTATTGTTAGAACTATAACAAAGGAAATGTTCATAACATTATTTAAATTATAAGAATAACAAACATGCTAATTTAGATAAATATGATCTATTTAAACCCTATAAATTAACCAGAAAAGAAAATCATAACAAAGGAAATGTTCATAATAAAATTAGCATGTTCCATAGTCTATTCTTGTTGTTAGAACTATAACAAAGGAAATGTTCATAATCATAACAAACATGCTAATTTAGAGACAACAAAATGATGTAGTGACTATTAAGAATATAAATTAACCAGAAAAGGAAATCAAAACCCTAAACCTATAAATTAGGAAGAAAGAAAATCAAAACCCTAAATCCTAGCATCTAATTGGTAAGTTATGTGATTATTAAGAATAAAATGGAAAGATAAGAAGAACCTTGGAGGGAGTGAAGGGAGAGTTGGCACCCTGAGTGGCCTGAGAAGGCATGAATCCGCAGCCGGCGAATGCTGCGTTACCGTCAAAAATAAAAATAAGTGATTGTCATATAAGGTAGTAGCTTTAACTCCAGCACAGAATCTCTTCTATCATCAACACTTATCTAATCACATTCTATCATCAACACTTTCATATCTAATCATTCCAACAACAACAACACCAAAATCAGTTTAACCACACCATTGTTAATCATATTGCATGCCACTAAACTCAAAAACCCTAAAATCAAATTGTAGAAGAATCCAAGAAATTAACAAACTATCAAAATTGCAGAAGAATCATAATCAATTCAGAGACGAGAGAGAGGAATCGATGCGGAAGAAGCACAAGGGGGAAAGTAAGGGCCATAATAATAAGTTTAACAACAATAGAGACAATTTAACAAAAACAATAAAAACAAACAGAATTCAATAACAACCCTAGAATAGACATAAACAACATAATAACAACAAACCAAGGAAGGAAAGGAAGAGCATTGAACAACATTCAAGAAAAAAACTAAAGCAGAACAGACCAACAAGAAATTCATATCAATTTAACACATACAAAATTTGAGAGGGAAAAGGGTTTTGCAATTGAGATTGATACTTAACCTGAGAAGTGGAGAAGTGATGTGGTGCGATTGAGGTGGTCTGGTGGTGCGGTAGGGGGTCGCAAGGGTGCACTGGTGTGGTCGCGGTGTTACTGTGATACGGAACAGGGAGGAGCTTGGTTCACAGGAACAACAGCAACTGGTGGTAACCTGCAAATTTTCACAACAGAACATCCGATTAATCATAAGACACACCAAAAGGTGAAAACCAAGCTTTTCCTCCACGTAAACAAATACATGCACATAGCTAGTTAGTTTAAGCCATATCCTACAGTAACTATAACTTAGTTTTTTCTCAGACAGAAGCTTAAGTGTGCCCCCATGTTCCAACTGCTCTTATACCTTTTTCTTTAGAACTAATGAATTACTTCTCAAACAGATGACAAGATGAATAACTTTTCTTTAGAAGTATATGGTAATAGTTAATACTTATCGTATGTTTACCTTAGAAGGAATTGAATAAGACACGGCAAAAAGATCCATGTTGACTAAAAACTAAGGGTCATTTACTTTGGTTCACTTGCTTTTTGTTTTTATCTTCAATTATTTCCACTAAAAATAAGAAACATTATAGATAACAAATCCATCATTTTCAGAAAAAATTGAAAATGGTAAAAAACAGTTGTTGCCATTGTTTCCAAAAATATATTTTCTCTATCACAATTATTCACTAAAGTATTGCATTTTCTTGTAAGAAAAATGAGTAAAAATTAACGAAAATACTTTTAGAAAGTAAGTAAAGTAAGTGAGCCTTAAATAATTTGTTGTTTTCATGAAAGATACCCAGACCTGATACACCAAACAGCTAGAAAATAAAAGGTGAAAAAATAAATAAATCAAAGGAAGCAAAAGAAACAATGGATAATATAACAGAATGAGATATTATAGAAACTATAGACTTACTCAGCTTCCAACCGCGCCCTCTTGTTGGCCTTCCTATTGCTCTTTCGCTGCTTTTTTGAACCTGAGCCATCTTCAATAGGGAGTGCAGAGCCATCTTCAATAGGAAGTGCGGGAGCTGGCTGCTGAGACACATTTTCAAGGTTGGTGGCTTCAGGGACTGGTTCTTGTTTTGGTATCACAGATTGTTGACCTGTGGACAGCACTGCACAAGACTCGGGAATTCCAACTTTAACAACCTCATTATTATTAGTGTGCAAATCTACAACTTTCTTATCTTTATGATCGATCACAACATAGGAATTTGCAGTATTTGCTATGGGTAACAACACGCCACCAGAAATAAGAGGCAAGCTCTTTGTTTTGCCTACATCATAAAAATTAGATTTTGACTTGATCATCTGGAAGATCACTAATCCCAAGTCAGGGTTGCCTGCATTAGATACAAGTTTAGTAAATCTACCACATACCTACCTAAAACATAATAATATGCTATAAATTTACAATAAAGGAAACAAAATGATACCTAGAATTGAAAGAACAGCAGTGTGAGCTGCTGACTGCTCAGCATCCTTTTTGCTTCTAGCTGCATCGCCACTGTAACTTACACCATTGAAAACCAGGGATGATACAAAAGCTGGAATCACCCCTTCGTGCCGGACGGTGTTGAATGTGGGTTTTTCTTTATTCAACTTTGCAGCATACTCGTTCAGGATGGCCTTGCACAAAATAGCATTCTAGAAAACAATGGCAACAAGAAGTCTTGAGAAGACTAGTAAATGAGTTTATAATGCAAGCAATGTTACGAAACAAGTTATAAGCTTAAAAGAAATTTCGAATCAGAAATGAGGTTTATATATATATTACCTCAGAACTAGAAGAGATGGTTTGTTTCCCTTTAGCCTTAACCATTTTAAGGGGACTTGATGGTTTGGATATTTTCTGAAAGAAAATTTGTAACATGATCAAAGGCTCATGTTTAAGAAAAACCTTAAGATAGGTTGATAACAGCATACCTTTGTCGAGGAAGGAATTGGAGCAGAAAGTGTTTCAACTTTCTTTTAGATTTTAGGAGAAGATTTTGTTGTTGTTGTTTTACTTCCCTTTCCCTTCAACTCTGCTATAATTGTTAATAGTGTCGAAGCATTAGTGAGTGAGCAGTAGGAAATAATTTGTGGGGTTCCTTAGAAGTAAACAAGAGAAAAAAAAAACATACATTTTCTTGTATTGTTGCATATTTATTCTTCTTCTTCTTATTCAACCTGCGTATAGTGGAAGGAGAATATCTCTCCGCAGCAACCCCCTTCTTCTACCGCTGTTCAGGTGTTGGTTGAGGAGAAGGCATGCCACGACGACGACGCACCCTCACAACATTTTGCTGCACCTCCGTATCATCTTCAACGCTATTTTCAGATGGTGGTTGAGAAGTCCTAAACCCCCGAAATGGTGAGTAAATGTTGGGGGAGAGGCTTCCAGCTGGGAAGGTAGTGGTTGAGAAGTATCGAACCCCCCGGAATGGTGAGTAGATGTTGGGGGAGAGGCTTCCAGCTGGGAAGGTAGTGGTTGAGAAGTATCGAACCCCCGGAATGGTGAGTAGATGATGGGGGAGAGGCTGCCATCTGGGAAGGTGGAAGAGCCGAAATGTCACGACGATGCACCAGTGGAGTCTCCAAGCCCTCCGACTCCTCGAAAGTGGTTGCCTGTCGGGGAGAGTCTGCCGGCTGGGAAGTGGATGCTTCAGCAAGCCAATAACTTTGTGCTAACCGGCGGCTCTCCCATTGTCCCATCTCCTTTTTATAATGATCTTGGAAATTGATCATATGTCTGCCGGCATTTACCTTGAAATTAATCTTGGTCAGATCAGATCCGACATTGTTCAAGTCAATCCCATCAAGCACCCGAAATTGTCTTGCTACAAGATGTGGAAGATGATGTTCCACATAGTTGTAGCAAAATAACGGGGCGACGAGAGTACAGTAATGAATCTGATCATACAGGTGTGGGGGCAACATATCTTAAACGTAAGGGTGCCAAGTGATACCTTCAACCTGTAACAAAAAATTACAATAGAATTACAAAGAGTTCTTCTACTGCTCATACAAAGAGTTTAACAGGAAAGATGAGAGAAACCACAAATATAAGAACTTTCAGGTTTCCATGCATTTTGTTGTACTATGTAAAATTACAATAACCACTGAATTTGCATACAGCCACAATAGGGAATTTATAGTGTTTCTTATCCTACACTCAGCAGTGCTAACATGTGCACTGCTGTAACAGTTACAATTGTGAATTTATACCGACTTGAAGTCAGTATTTACTTAGCAACTACTGTAAGACCGATATGGGAAAAATTGACATGAGACTCTTCCTAAAGCCTCTAACCATACCCAATGCATTAACCAAGTTTAAGAAAGCATTCAAACAGTCTGTGAAAAGAAACGAAGTACCTCCTCTGTACTTAGGTGCTCATGTAGCGAGGTTACTTTTACATCTAAAGACGTTTAGAGTGGTGGTTTGCGGCGATTGGAGCCAATGCTTTTACCAAAGATAAAAGCATTGGCGTCTGAGGCATCGTCACTTGCTCCAAATTGATTTCGAAGATCTGATGAAGACCTTTGAAATGATAAAAGAAGAATCCCTACGAAAAAAACAGTTGATAAAAAAAAGTTATCAAAAACAAAAGGAAAAAAAAGATAAAAGAGGAAAAAAACAATCTTACTATTATGAGCCATAGAAAGCCATCAAGTGACTTCCCATTCTCCACATATCCCCTCATCCCTTGATATAGGTATGTCAACATAGCCGCACCCCAAGCATAGGAGTCCACCTCGTCCAAATTTTCAATAAATTTGACATAAGAAGTATTGCAAGTATCCCCATTCCCACTTGGAACTATCAGACACGTCACAATCATGAGGAGTACAGCCTTGATCCTCTCATCTTCATCTCTTTCCTTGTCTGTGCATAAACTACTCAACTCGATAAGGGAAATCTTCATCTCTTTCCTTGATCCTTCAAAGAGATGAAGATTTCCCTTATCGAGTTGAGTAGTTTATGCACAGACAAGGAAAGAGATGAAGATGAGAGGATCAAGGCTGTACTCCTCATGATTGTGACGTGTCTGATAGTTCCAAGTGGGAATGGGGATACTTGCAATACTTCTTATGTCAAATTTATTGAAAATTTGGACGAGGTGGACTCCTATGCTTGGGGTGCGGCTATGTTGTCATACCTATATCAAGGGATGAGGGGATATGTGGAGAATGGGAAGTCACTTGATGGCTTTCTATGGCTCATAATAGTAAGATTGTTTTTTTCCTCTTTTATCTTTTTTTTCCTTTTGTTTTTGATAACTTTTTAACCAACTGTTTTTTCGTAGGGATTCTTCTTTTATCATTTCAAAGGTCTTCATCAGATCTTCAAAATCAATTTGGAGCAAGTGACGATGCCTCAGACGCCAATGCTTTTATCTTTGGTAAAAGCATTGGCTCCAATCGCCGCAAACCACCACTCTAAGAGCGATAACGTCTTAGATGTAAAAGTAACTTCGCTACATGAGCACTTAAGTACAGAGGAGGTACTCCGTTTCTTTTCACAGACTGTTTGAATGCTTTCTTAAACTTGGTTAATGCATTGGGTATGGTTAGAGGCTTTAGGAAGAGTCTCATGTCAGTTTTTCCCATATCGGTCTTACAGTAGTTGCTAAGTAAATACTGACTTCAAGTCGGTATAAATTCACAATTGTAAGAATCAGTTTCACTCTCTCTGTTCTGTTTTGCTGAATTTTATGTAGTACAACAAAATGCATGGAAACCTGAAAGTTCTTATATTTGTGGTTTCTCTCATCTTTCCTGTTAAACTCTTTGTATGAGCAGTAGAAGAACTCTTTGTAATTCTATTGTAATTTTTTGTTACAGGTTGAAGGTATCACTTGGCACCCTTACGTTCAAGATATGTTGCACTCACACCTGTATGATCACCTGTATGATCAGATTCATTACTGTACTTTCGTCGCCCCGTTATTTTGCTACAACTATGTGGAACATCATCTTCCACATCTTGTAGCAAGACAATTTCGGGTGCTTGATGGGATTGACTTGACATATGATCAATTTCCAAGATCATTATAAAAAGGAGATGGGACAATGGGAGAGCCGCCGGTTAGCACAAAGTTATTGGCTTGCTGAAGCATCCACTTCCCAGCCGGCAGACTCTCCCCGACAGGCAACCACTTTCGAGGAGTCGGAGGGCTTGGAGACTCCACTGGTGCATCGTCGTGACATTTCGGCTCTTCCACCTTCCCAGATGGCAGCCTCTCCCCCATCATCTACTCACCATTCCGGGGGTTCGATACTTCTCAACCACTACCTTCCCAGCTGGAAGCCTCTCCCCCAACATCTACTCACCATTCCGGGGGGTTCGATACTTCTCAACCACTACCTTCCCAGCTGGAAGCCTCTCCCCCAACATCTACTCACCATTCCGGGGGGTTCGATACTTCTCAACCACTACCTTCCCAGCTGGAAGCCTCTCCCCCAACATCTACTCACCATTCCGGGGGGTTCGATACTTCTCAACCACTACCTTCCCACCTTCCCAGCTCTCTCCCCCAACATTTACTCACCATTTCGGGGGTTTAGGACTTCTCAACCACCATCTGAAAATAGCGTTGAAGATGATACGGAGGTGCAGTAAAATGTTGTGAGGGTGCGTCGTCGTCGTGGCATGCCTTCTCCTCAACCAACACCTGAACAGCGGCAGAAGAAGGGGTGGTAAGTTGCCACTAAGCCCCACCTACCACTGATTTCAATTTGTGGTAAGTAGCATCTATTAGAGGAAATAGATGTGAAAGATGGAGTGAAATCAAAATTCTTTTGCAATATGCTTAACTTGTGTGAATCAGCTGGGGAAAAAAGGTGGTGGACACTGTGGCGAGGTTCATAAGGATATGTTAACCAATTTGGAACATGATTTCATCAGGTGCAGTGAGGTTTATAATTTAGAATTGAAGCTTGAGACAAAATACTTATAACCGGTACTTACAAAGACGCGAGGAGCACTAGCCGAATACCGTTCTTCCACAGTTGGTGTTTGATCATTCCAAGGTAATCCTCCTTGATATCAAAGAAACAAAAAGTATCATGAAGACGTAGTTGAAGAACACAAGAACTGAAACAAAAAAGAGCAATTTTTTAATTGGTTTCAATACGAGTAAGCAAGTAACTCAAATTTTCTTTTTATCACCAATTTCTCCCTGATCTCAATGCCCACTGCAAATGATTGATTTTTATTAGTTGTCGTTTTATTAGTATCATGGGTGATGATTATTGTAGAAATATGATTTTAAATCTTATAATCACAGCCACCCAATCCACACCAGTGACCAACCCACAAAATCTAAAACAAAATGTTACAAATTACAACATTAAATGACCAAACACAGTAAATCCAAAATCATATCTCATAGACTAACAATTTCTAAGGGGAAAAATTCAATTTATTCATATCAAGTACATTAGGTTAGATTGTGCTTCTCTAAAACCAGACAAGTGGAGAGAGGTGGCTTAAAACCACACATGCATACACAAAAGTATATGAAGATACAGGACCGGACACTTAACACACTATTTTCAAATAAGTTTGTTCTACAATGTTAGATTATTTGGATGACTAAATCAAGTGCCGGCCAATGCTGCAACTCAGTCTATGCAACTCGGTCTATGTAACAAATATTAGAAAATTGGACCTTCCAAAATCTTCACTAAAGCATCTAGACCCACACATAAAAAAGCAGGCAGCAAGATAATATTCTCAAGCTTTAGAGACAATTAAAACAGACATAAAAATATAGAATAACCACTTACTTCTTCTTAGCAAAGTGACTTAATTTTGGTAAAGTCACTTTCTGAGCATCAGTTTGAGGGTGGTTCTGAGCAAGATTTTTTCTTCTTTGACCAAGAATTTTCTGTTTACTCAAGAAGACCAAAAAATAGTGAACCACCTATTCCTATCCACACCACTCTCGGTCTGATACCCTGCAAATAGTTTTAGTCGTTAGAAATCTCTTTGGTTAAAAGAAACTTAACAGTGAAAATAATGATTAGAGTTACACTAAATTTTTAAAAAATATATATATTCATACCTTAAAAAGAGTATTAGCTCATTCTTCTTTAACTATTGTCCTCATACAATCAAAAATGCCTTTGTAATGTTTGTGTTCCCTACTAAGGAGGAGTAAGGGTAAGATAATGTCAGATATCATTAAGGCTATGTTTGGATTGGTGGGATGAGATGGAATGGGGTGAAAAGGAATGGAATAAACTTATGTTCCATTGTTTGGATTGTAAAAAACATGATGGAATGGAATGGAACCCAATGGTATCTATTCCATCTTATTCCATCACTTACACTCATTTTTCATTCCCCCCAATTTGAGAGGTATACAATGGAATGGAGCTTGTTAATTGGATAATTACCCTTTTATCCTACTACCCTATTTCTTCTCCAGCTCACATATGCGTTTCTTCTTGCTTCCATGTTTCATCAACCCTTGCCTGGCCTGCGTCCTAGTTTCTTTTTCATGTGTTATATGTTTGCTAGAAATTACTCATATTATAATTATAATTCTTTACTGTGCAAAACGAATGATGAAATTCCAATGGTTTGATTTTGCACATTTCGGCTAGAAATTACTCCTATTGTTAATTCCACTTTTTGGTCAGTTTTGTTATGCGATTTTGATTTTTAAAATTATTCTAATAGATTTTAAATCAATAAAGGATGAAATTCCAATGAATTTGAGATTGAAACATTGCAAACATGACGAAAAATCACAATGATTAAACCCGTTTTTGAAATTAATTTCAATATGTTCTCTTGTTAATTAAAAAAAGAAAGAAAGAAAAAACCACTATGTATGTGTTTTTTTCCTTGTTTTGTTTAATTTGTAAGTCCTTGAATATTGTAAATAGAATGTATTAAGATTTTAGTAATAATAGTGTTTTTAAATAAGGGTAAAAATGGAATAAAAAAGTTATAACTTGTTCCTTTCCGTTCCCTATACATTATTCCACCCCTTCATAAAATACCCAAACAATGGAATGAAATCTCTATTCCATTCCGCTCCATTCCATTGTATTCCTTTCCGCTCCACTCCGTTATGTTCCATCAATCCAAACAGAGCCTAAGATCAAAGTCACAAGTTAAATAACAAGTAGTAAAAATAATTAATTTCAAATAGCAACTCCTATTAAGAATGTGTCTTGATGCAATTTATGCACTTTGAGTGGTTATTGTGCATAATAGTTAATACTCCTATAATTCCTATAATTGTTTGGATATAATACTTAAAATAACAATTCCGAGTGGTTATTCCATAAATAATAAATTGTAATACATTTATCTTCCAATAATTTCCTTCAAATAACAAGAGGGTAAAAAATTCATTGTACCTGAACCATCTAGAGGAGTCGTAGCTGCTCCAGTTATGGCACCTACAAGGTATTAAAATTAATTCTCAGTTCCAACAAAAGCTTGCACTTTATTAAAGCCACTATGAAATTGAAAAACTATCTAATTTATTACAATTAAACCCAAAGCCATATCCAGATTATTATCTCAGGTTTTACAACTAAGAAAATCAACGAAAAAAATATTTAAATAAACAAAAATAGGAATAAAACTAATAAAGAAAACCAAAAGGTTCAATAAACAGATTTGTAGAAAAGGAAAATAAAGATGTGCAAAATCAATAGTTTGGATTACCTTTTTAGCCCATTTTTGCTGTGATTTTGTAGCAGAGAAGTAGATGATGAAGGATATGAATCAACAAGGTCAAATTTGTTGGAAACTCCATAAAAAGATATAAACCCAATTTTCAATCTTCTCTTTTATTGAATATGTTTGGATAGAAAGATAGAAAAGTTTGAGGAGATAAAGAAAACATGGTTCGTTTTTCGAATCAAGGCCGATCTCGCCGGTGGTGGGGGGAAAGCCGGCGGCGGCTGTTGAGTGAGGTAGAGAGTGCTTATGTGATTTAGGGTTTCAGAAGAATGAAAATAAGGGATAGAGGAAAGGACCGGGTTTGATGAGAAATATTGGGCTTGGCCCGATTCAGTTTAGTTCTAGGGGGTGTATGTCTAAAGCGGTGGCCAGATAGCAATATGTCCAAATTGCATTTTTTTTATTTAATTTTATAAAACAATTTCAAACCTAAAGATTATATCATTTAATTTTCAAAATATCTACACCTCCAAATATATCTCCAAAACTATTTTCATATTCAAAATAATAAAAATAATTGAATACTAATTGTTATTATTGAACTTCAATTTTAAAAACAAAATTGAACTTGAAATTATTTTTGAATTTCAATACCTATTTCATTTGTTTCAATGTCTTAGTCAATTTTAATTGTATTGTTTAGTAATTACACATATCATATCAAAACATTTTTTAGGGGGGCATTTTTATGTTATTGTTTCTTACGAATTGTTTTTCCAAATAAGAAGATCTGACTTCCTAATGTCATCCATAAAAATGAATTAAAAAATTATTACAAAATAAAGTATATTATTCATAATAAACTATATGTGTAATCATTTCTCTAAAGTTTTTATTTATTTGACAGAGTCATTTTTCAAAAGTTTGTTCTACATACAGTTGTAATTTAACTATATTTGAATTATTTTTTCAATAATTTCATATATCATATTACAATAATATTTTATTTACAAACATTATATTTCATGAATTATATTAAATGTATATTATTTTATTTTTTGTCATCCGTGTAGTCATTTTCATAAATATCTATTTTGACTATTTAGGACCCTATTATTTGTACATTCATTAGAATATTAGAACTAGAGAAGAAATGCATAAATTGCTTTTTTTAAAAAAAATATGCATAAATTCCTCATTTAATATATTTTTGTATTGCTTTTGATTGCACAAATATACTTTTTTTTTTAATTATATTATAACAAATATCGATGTTAACTAATAATGAAATCACTTCATTTTTTCCTTTTGTTAGGCTATCTCGGGTGAGTTCGTCATTCATTTATATATCTGATTTCTGATATTGTATCCATGGATGATGTCGAAGATTTGTATCGTGCGCTTATTGCAAAACAGAAACGAGCTGAGAGAAAGAATAAGTTAAATAGGAAGAGAAATAGGCTGCGGTTTGAGTTTCCCATTTTTGCAACCATGGATGCTGTCGAAACTCTATATCGGGTTCGAATTGCAAAACACAAACGAGCAGAGAGAAAGTATAAGCTAAACAGGAAGAGAAATAGATTGCCGTATGAGTTTCCCGTTGTTGCATCCATTGATGATGTTGATGTTATTTCTCGTGCTCGAGTTGCAAAACAGAGACGAGCAGAGAGAAAGAATAGGCTAGATAGGATCAAGGATAGATTGTCGTTTGAGTTTTCCATCGACCCATCCATGGATGATGTTGATGTTATATCGCGTGATCAAGTTGCAAAGCAGAAGCGAGTAGAGAGAAAGAATAAGCTAAACACAATGAGAAATAGATTGTCGTCAGAGTTTCCCGTTGCTATTAGCAGACTTGGTTGTAAGTTTTTTATCTGCTTTATTGTATTGATTTAACTATTTCGTACCGATATTCATTAGTTAATTATGTGTTTGTTGGCTTGTGATTTCAGTATATAGGCGCACAAGAAACATACCCCAACCATCAAATTTAAATTCATCATCTTCAAGGCATCAAACTTCATGTAAATATTATTTTACCTTTAATTTTTTAATACCCACATTATTTGTTTACATTGAAATTTCCTAAATTTGTATGTTTTATGTTATTTTAGTGTTTAATTACCAAAATGTTATATATTTTTGGGTTATATTAATTGAAACTATATATTGTAATATGAATCAGGTAATTATACTACCTTTTATGAGGACACGAGCAATGAAATGAATATGGAATCCACCAACATCAACATTTTTCGTGCCAGTGAAATTCAAGGTACATTTTTATTCATCAAATCTTACATGACATAAGATAATCTATACTTATTTTAATTTTTTTTTTGTATTTTAAATTTTATTTACAGAATATTTAGATATTGGTGATATGAAAACTAAATGTCTGAAGTGCGGTGCTATGGTTTGGTATGCTGAGAGAGCAGAAAAACATGTCACTTCTTTTGTTCATAAAATATCACTTTGTTGTATGAAAGGAAAAGTAACTTTACCCTACATGATAGAACCACCGATGTTAATAAGAAATTTGTTCATTGGCGTTGAACCAAGGAGTGCACAATTTCTTTCAAATATTCGATCATACAACAACATTTTTGCTTTTACATCATTAGGTGGTAAGATAGAGTATGGAAGAAATAGTGGTCGTGGCCCACCTCAATTTGTTATCTCTGGTCAAAACTATCACAGAATTGGAAGTTTGCTAGAAGGTCGCCGCCCTAAGTTTGCTCAGCTTTACATATATGATACTGAAAATGAAGTCTCCAATGGTTTGTCTCATTTCAGGTTCCATCCCCCCTATGGATTATTACCATATTATATAAGGCATGTTTGAATAATGTTTTTCCCCCCTCAATATAATTCTTTGTTCAATTTACTAGGAGTATTTTTTTTCTAAAATATACATTCTTTTTAATGCTACTAATGTACATTGGTTTTTAAAATGTTCAAGTTACTTATAATATATGAAATTCTGTCCAGGCAATAATTAAGAGTTAACAGGTTCTGAACCAACAGGTTCTGAACACAGACTTAGCACAATTAACAACAGATAATCAGCAGAAATTAAAAGTGTAGGAAAGCTAAAGAACACAAGGTTTGTTAACCCAGTTCGGAGTAAACACCTCCTACTCTGGGGGATACCAATCCAGGAAGGAAATCCACTATTGCAATTAATCCTTAAGACTCAGACACTGACTCCCAATTCCTATCCTAAGCAATCAACTTCCACCTAGTCAGACTTCTACCTAACTCTTGAGTATTAGTAACCACTAACTTCCTATTCAAGCAACTACAACCCAGCCACTTGAACAACCCTGAAAACAACCCAGTTCTCAAACAAAACTTCAATAACAAACCTTCATTTGTACCTACAGGCTTTGAATGAATTTACAACTCAATAAAAAACACTAAACCAACTCAAAACATATGAGTGGTGCACAAAATAAAGCTAACAACTTAAAACTAACACAGACTCAATTTCTGAATTTCTTCAACTATGCGTTCTGTACATGAATAGCAGCAGCAGTCTTCCTTATATAGCCTTCAGTCAAGCAACATAAAACATAATCCAATCTTCTATAATGATCTGATTCTGAATTATGAATGACTTGAAAAGGAAACAAATAATCCAGCATTGTATCTTTTAAAGATTCTTTCAGAAAATATGAATAATCATAAAGCACGAGCCAATCTTCAAAAGATCTTCTCCAATTTAATCAGGCCTTCTAGAATCAACATGCTTGAATAAATCCTTGTTAAATCTCGCAAAGATTCGCGCCAAAACAATTCAGAAAAACCAGCTTCTGATGAAGTCAACGAAAGTCAACGCGGGCATCAGACTCACATTTCAGCTTCTGAAGTGCTACAGTGCGTCTGAAGGAACTTTCAGCTTCTGAAGGCCAAAAGTGCTTCTGAACAGCTTCAAAATGGATTTCTTGCAACTGAAGACTTGTTCTAGACATTGAGATGCTTCTATTCAACACATTGGATTTGCCAAAACATGCAGCCAACACCAAAATACTCAACAATCTCCCCCTTTGGCAAATTTTTGGCTAAACCAATGTTCACACACCCAAGTTCTTCAATCTTCCATAAAACTATCTCAGCAATGAAGAACTCCACAAATATAAAAAACATAGCATAGAGATAAGCAGCGGATTCAGGCTATGTTCACATTAAAAACCAATCAGTTTCAGCTTCTGAACACTGATACACACAATGAAGCTTCTGAACAAATTCAGCATCACTTCTGGATAACTACAACCACATTAAAACACTCCCCCTGAAGCTTCACAACTAAATAAACACATGTACAACCACTCCAACATCTGAACTCTCCCCCTGCAACTCATAAAACTCCCCCTTACTTCTGAACTGCAGTGAAAAATGATAAACCAGCTTCTGCAACATCTGAAACACATCACACTCAGGAATTTAATGACCTTGTACTCCCCCTGAGACACATATTCCCCCTCAAAATCTTAACTCACATCTCATATTGCATTGGTCATGAAATCTGAACAAAACAGACAACTTCTGAAACAACTGAGGTCTGAACAAACATGTCTGAATACATTCTGAACACCAACACAGGTTTTTCTCCCCCTTTTTAGCCACAAAATTATGACAAAACACATGCATCACATATGGATTGAAAACTGCAGAAATATCTTCAAAATCTGTTCCAGATTTATCTTTAGACTTAGGATCAGACACATCATCACACTTAGCATTAACAAAGCTGGCAGGTACTCTATCTTCCTCACATCCAGTTTGCATTAATTGCTATAACTCTTCATGTAAACAAACACCTAACTTACTCCTCAGATTTTCAAATTGTTTAGCATCTAAGGCCTTTGTGAAAATGTCAGCAACTTGTTCTTCAGTAACCACATGTTCCAGCTGAATGATCTTATCTTCCACAAGATTTCTGATAAAGTGGTGTCTGATATCTATATGTTTAGTTCTGCTATGCTGAATAGGGTTCTTAGAGATGTTAATTGCACTCAAATTGTCACAAAATAGGGTCATAGTTCCTTGTTCAATGTTGTATTCTTCAAGCATTTGCTTCATCCACACCAGTTGTAAGCAACTACTCCCAGCAGCAATATATCCAGCCTCAGCAGTTGACAATGAAACACAGTTTTGTTTCTTGATGAACTAAGAAATTAGATTATTTCCCAAAAAGAAACAACCTCCTGAGGTGCTCTTCCTGTCATCAGCACTTCCAGCCCAGTCAGCATCACAAAATCCCATTAAATCAGAACTTGAACTATGAGAATACATGATCCCATAATCACTTGTGCTATTCACATATTTCAGAATTCTCTTCACTTGAGTTAGATGACTCATTTTAGGATCAGCTTGATATCTTGCACAAACTCCAACAGAAAATGTGATATCAGGTCTGCTTGCAGTCAAGTACAATAGGCTTCCTATCATACTTCTGTATTGGCTTTGATCTACTGAAACTCCATGTTCATCTTTAGACAGCTTCAGATGAGTAGCATCTGGTGTCCTCTTATGAGCAGCAAATTCCATACCAAACTTTCTCACAATGTTTTTAGCATATTTACTCTGAAAAATAAAGATAGTGTTTTCCATTTGCTTGACTTGCAATCCAAGAAAGTATGTCAGCTCACCAACTAAACTCATTTCAAATTCAGATTGCATTTGCTGGACAAATAACTTAACCATTTTGTCAGACATTCCACCAAATACAATATCATCTACATAGATCTGAGCAATCATCAGACTTCCATCTTGATCTTTCACAAATAAGGTCTTATCAGAACCACCTTTTCTGTATCCTTGAGCAACAAGAAACTGAGTCAATCTTTCATACCATGCTCAAGGTGCTTGCTTCAATCCATATAAGGCTTTCTTCAATTTGTACACATGATCTGGAAACTGATGATCCACAAAACCCTTAGGCTGTTCAACATATACTTCTTCTTGCAAATATCCATTCAGAAATGCACTCTTTACATCCATCTGGAATAGCTTGAACTTGAGAATGCAGGATACACCCAACAGTAACCTTATGGACTCTAGTATGGCCACAGGTGCAAAGGTTTCATCAAAATCCAATCCCTCTACTTAAGTATAACCCTGAGCAACCAACCTTGCCTTGTTTCTGACCACAATACCATTTTAATCTGTTTTATTCTTGTATATCCATTTAGTGTCAATCACATTCAACCCTTCAGGTCTTGGTACCAGATCCCACACTTCACTCCTTTTGAATTGATTCAACTCATCTTGCATAGCTTCAATCCAAAATCCATCAGTTAGGGCTTCTTTCACATTTTTGGGTTCAAACTTAGACACAAAACAAGAATCAGTAGCAGCTGAGTCTGATCTCCTGGTTCTGACCCCTTGATCCAAGCTCCCAATGATAAGCTCCTTAGGATGATCCTTCTGAACTCTAATTGATGGCCCTTTATTGGTAGGATCATGATCTGGATGCCCTTCTGCTTCTTCAGACTCTGGATGATTTTCTGCTTCTGAAGTTTGTTCTTCTGAGGCTTCAGACTTATCCTTTTCATTCTCAGCAGACAGATCACCAATAACAACATTTATGCTCTCCATCACAACTTTAGTTCTTGAGTTAAACACCCTATAGGCTCTGCTGTTTACTGAATATCCCAAAAATATACCTTCATCAGACTTAGGATCCAGTTTTTTCTTATTTTCTGTCAGCCAAAATGTAACATCTGCTCCCAAACACATGAAAGTATTTCACAGTTGGCTTTCTCTCTTTCCATAATTCATATAAAGTACAGGTTGTTCCCTTCTTCAAAGTAACTCTGTTATGGATATAGCAGGCAGTATTCATGGCTTCAGCCCAAAACATATAAGGCAGTTTCTTAGCATGCAGCATAACCCTTGCACATTCTGCTAATGTCCTATTCTTCCTCTCAACTACACCATTTTGCTGAGGTGTTATAGGTGCAGAGAACTCATGTTTTATACCATCAGAAGCACAGAATTCTGAGAAACTCTTGTTTTCAAACTCTTTGCCATGATCACTTCTGATTCTGACAATACCACAATCCTTCTCTCTTTGTAATTGAGTGCATAAGTCTTTAAACACTTCAAAAGTATCAGACTTCTCTCTAACAAAATTAACCCATGTGAATCTTGAGTAGTCATCTACCATTACAAATGCATACCTTTTTCCTCCAATACTTTCTACTTGCATAGGCCTCATCAAATCCATATGTAAAAGTTCTAGTACTTTAGTAGTTACCTGATGAACTAATCTGGGATGAGACTTTCTTGTTTGTTTCCCAATTTGACAATCACCACAAACACTGTCCTCATTGATCTTCAGATTAGGTACACCTCTGATAGCTTCAGTACTTAGGATTTTTTTCATGCCTTTCAGATGCAGATGACCCAATTTCTGGTGCCAGAGTCGGACTTCCTCTTCTGAGCTCATGAGACAAGAAGTCAGGCTTCTTTCTTCTTCAGACACCCATAAATAACAGTTATATTTGGATCTGCAGCCCCTCATCTGAACTTTACCTTCTTGATCAGTCACAAAACACTCTTGCTTGTTGAAATTAACCTTTAAGTCTTGATCACAAAGTTGGCTAATACTGATCAGATTAGAGGTTAAATCTTTCACCAATAGCACATCATTTAGTCTAGGTAAGCTTTCACTGATTAAATCACCAATACCTAGTATTTCACCTTTTGCTCCATCACCAAATGTCACATAGCTTCTGGAGTATGGTTTGATATTGCTCAGCAGCTTCTTAACTCCAGTCATGTGCCTTGAACAACCACTATCAAAGTACCAGTCCTCTCTAGAAGTGGCTCTCAAAGAGGTATGAGCAATCATGCTTACATTCTGAACCTTAGGTTTCCACACTTTCTGAACATTGTGTCTGGGTGCAGCCGGTTTCACTCTTCTATATTGAAAGTGTTCAGGATAACCATACAGTTTAAAGCAAAAAGGTTTAATATGTCCCTTCTTACCACAATGATGACATATCCAGGTATGATTCCTCCTTCTTCTGTTGAACTTCTGGGGTTGCATCTGAACATACTTCTGAGGTCTCATCTGAGTATGCTTCTGAGGTCTCATCTGAGTTTGCTTCTGTCCTTGCATCTGGGCTACCTTCTGAGGTTTCATCTAAGATGTTCCAATCATAGGATCATGAGTCTGAGTAGCAGGAACAAACTGTTTAGCTGGATTTTTCTGCTTGAGGTTCAGACTCTCATCCACAAATCCTAAACCAGTTTTTCCTTGTTTCTGATTCTCTAAAATGTCCTCCAACTTATCAGTAGCAGAGTTCATCATCCTAACTTGCTTCTTCATTTGATCAAGTTGGGAGTTCAGTTGGTTCACTTCTTCTTTTAGTTCTGAATTTTGCACCAAAAGTTCTCCTTTTTCAGCCTCCAGTTGAAAAATAGTCTCCTTCTGATCCAGAACTTCCTTGCAAACATCTATGCTTCTGGTGTATAGCCTTTTGTAAGTGTCAGCCAGTTCATCATAAGAGAGTTTTTCAGCTCTGGCTTCAGACACTTGTGAACCTTTAGACTCTGAGTCAGACACAGACAAGGTTTTAGACTCTAAAAATAGTTCAGACTTTGTAAGAGCTTCTGATTTCTGAGACTGTAACTTAACCATGAGACTTGTGTCACCCTTAGCAGATTCACTTGCAGCATCTTCTTCAGAATCATCATCAGACCATGGAACAGCTAGACTTTTCTTTTTCTGCTTCTTAAGAAAAGTAGGACATTCAGTTTTGATATGTCCATAACCCTCACACTCAAAGCACTGCACACCTTTGGCTTGGTTACTTTTCTCCTCAGACTTGGTCTTCTTCTCATCAGTTTGCTGCTTCTTGTTATTGAATCTGAAATTCTGACCTTTGGTTCTGGATTTTCTGTCAACCTTCTTCAGATTTTTGTTGAATTGTTTTACAAGCAACACTAGAGCTTCTGATAAATCACTATCCTCCTCATCAGACTCTTGTTGATCATCAGCTCCTGAATTAACTGCAAATGATACTCCTTTCCCTTTCTTATCAGGCTGTTTGCAGAAGGCGGTCTCAAAATTAAGCAAAGACCCAATCAGCTCCTCAACCTTCATGGTGGTGATGTCATGAGCTTCTTCTATGGCTGTAACCTTCATATCAAATCTTCTGGGCAGGGACCTGAGGATTTTTCTTACTATCTTTTCATCAGACATCTTTTCCCCAAGTGAATCAAAGGAATTTGCCATGTCCAACACATTCATGTAGAAATCCTGAATAGTTTCATCTTCCATCATCTTCAGGTTCTCAAATTTGGTGGTCAGCAACTGGAGCCTGGACATCTTCACCTTTGAAGTTCCTTCATGGGTTGTTTTCAATATTTCCCAAGCATCTTTTGCAACAGTACATTGTTTGATCAATCTGAACATATTCTTATCAACACCATTGAATATAACATTTAAAGCCTTTGAGCTTCCATGTGACAGATCATCTTCAGCTTTGGTCCACTCTTCTTCAGGCTTCAGAACCTCAGTTTTGTTACCATCTTTGTCTGTAACCACAGGATGATCCTAGCCTTTTATCACAGCTTTCCAAGTTCTGCTGTCAATGGATTTCAGGAATGCACACATCCTGGATTTCCAGTACTCATAATTTGTGACATCAAGTAGGGGTGGTCTATTGACATAGCCTCCTTCTCTATCCATGCTTGCCAGAAATTAACTCCTCTGGATCTCACCCAAAACACAGGTAGGGTGCCTGCTCTGATGCCAATTGAAATTTTGGCCAGGCAATAATTAAGAGTTAACAGGTTCTGAACCAACAGGTTCTGAACACAGACTTAGCACAATTAACAACAGATAATCAGCAGAAATTAAAAGTGCAGGAAAGCTAAAGAACACAAGGTTTGTTAACCCAGTTCGGAGTAAACACCTCCTACTCTGGGGGATACCAATCCAGGAAGGAAATCCACTATTGGAATTAATCCTTAAGACTCAGACACTGACTCCCAGTTCCTATTCTAAGCAATCAACTTCCACCTAGTCAGACTTCTACCCAACTCTTGAGTATTAGTAACCACTAACTTTCTATTCAAGCAACTGCAACCCAGCCACTTGAACAACCCTGAAAACTACCCAATTCTCAAACAAAACTTCAATAACAAACCTTCATTCGTACCTACAGGCTTTGAATGAATTTACAACTCAATAAAAAACACTAAACCAACTCAAAACATATGAGTGGTGCACAAAACAAAGCTAACAGCTTAAAACTAACACAGACTCAATTTCTGAATTTCTTCAACTATGCGCTCTGTACATGAATAGCAGCAACAGTCTTCCTTATATAGCCTTCAGTCAAGCAACATAAAACATAATCCAATCTTCTATAATGATCTGATTCTGAATTATGAATGACTTGAAAAGGAAACAAATAATCCAGCATTGTATCTTTTAAAGATTCTTTCAGAAAATATGAACAATCATAAAGCACGAGCCAATCTTCAAAATATCTTCTCCAATTTAATCAGGCCTTCTAGAATCAACATGCTTGAATAAATCCTTGTTAAATCTAGCAAAGATTCGCGCCAAAACAATTCAGAAAAACCAGCTTCTGATGAAGTCAACGAAAGTCAACGCGGGCATCAGACTCACATTTCAGCTTCTGAAGTGCTACAGTGCGTCTGAAGGAACTTTCAGCTTCTGAAGGCCAAAAGTGCTTCTGAACAGCTTCAAAATGGATTTCTTGCAACTGAAGACTTGTTCTAGACATTGAGATGCTTCTATTCAACACATTGGATTTGCCAAAACATGCAGCCAACACCAAAATACTCAACAATATACAAAGGGCATTTCGGAAGATCAACATATAAAATTGATAGATAAATTTAATATATACTTTTTTTTATATATGTGAAAAATATCACTTATGTTTATCGTAAGCGATGGATGAAATAATATATTTTTAGTGTTAACTATTTGGTATGATTATGTGTTTCTAATATGTGTATTTCATCTTTTCAGCACCCTTCCTTCAGAAAATTGCTTGGATTCTTCTTCGATAAATGATCTGTTAATAGTGATGAATGAGCACAACATGTTAGTTAAAAGTTTTAGGATGGTTCATGATTTTCAAGAGGCTAATCACAATGTCCTTGTGCGATTACGTTTATTTCGAGACAGACATCTTGACCCTCGAACGTACAATGTACCCGGAATTAGTGAGGTTGCAGCGTTGATTGTTGGGGATTTTGATACTTCTGAAGTTGGCAGAGATATTGTCGTGAGAGAGAAAGATGGGAATTTACAAAGGATACGTGAGACGCATCCGAAGTATATTTCGTTCTAGTATCCTTTGCTATTTTCGTTTCGAGAAGACCAATATGATGAAAAAATCAAACTAAATGAACTTACATAATCAACTTCAGTTAAAAAGCGTGTTCGTGTATCTTTACGAGAATTTATTGCCTTTAGGTTGCAAGAACACACTTTTGAAAATTCAATTGTCTTGCAGAGCAAAAGACTTTTTCAACAATTTATTGTAGATGTGTATTCTATGATTGAGGCTCAAAGGTTATCTTGGATTAGAAATAATCAAACCAATATTTGTTATGGGTTTTTAATGGGCATTGAAGAGGCCGTTAATCGTGGAGATATTGATGCATCATCGATTGGTGCTCGAGTTGTTTTGCCATCTTCATTTACAGGTGGTAGAAGGTACATGTTTAATAATTGTCAAGATGCAATGGCTATTTGTAAGAAGCATGGATACCCAGATCTGTTTTTAACGGTTACATGCAACCCTAAGTGGGTTGAGATACAACGTCACCTATCAAAGAGTGGCAATTATGCACCATATAGGCCTGATATTTGTTGCAGAGTGTTCAAGGTTAAATTGGATGAGATGATGACCGATTTCAAAAAAGGCTAATTTTTCGGCAGAGTCGTTGGCAGTAAGTTTTTTTTATTATAATTATTTTAGATTGATGCTATAATTTTATTTACAGTATCTCTTTTTGTTGTATTTTTTAGTAGGTTTAAGTGTTAACATTGATAATAATGTATGGCACGTTTAATTGTGTAGGTTTGTATATTATAGAAATTCAAAAGAGGGGATTGCCACATGCCCATATCTTGCTCTGGTTAGACCCTCGTGACAAGCTTGACTCCCCTGAGGCCATTAATTCAGTAATATGTGCCGAGTTACCTGATCAGTGAATTTTTCCAAAATTATTTTCAACTGTTTCGAGTTTCATGATACATGGTCCTTGTGGCTTTGCTAGACCCAATTCACCTTGCATGAAGGATCATCGTTGTCCAAAATTTTATCCAAAAAAGTTTGTTCGTCGAACATCATTTGATGAAAGTGGTTATCCTGTTTATCGTCGTCGTGATACTGGAGTTACTTTGGTTAAAAATGAAGTTGAGTTGGATAATCGAAGTGTGGTTCCATACAATCCCAAGCTGATTATGAAGTATCAGGAACATGTTAATACTGAGTATTGTAACAAATCAAATTGCATCAAATATTTGTCCAAATACATCACCAAAGGAGTGGACAGGGCTACTGCTGCGTTACAAGTTGGTGATGAAGAATGTGTTGATGAAATTCAACAATACTATGACTGTAGGTATTTGTCTCCTTCAGAATCTATTTGGAGATTTTTTGCATTTGATATTCATAGTCGGTGGCCTCACTTGGACTTGTCAGCAGAATCTGCTGACGTGTCCAGATGACTGTGTAATTTTTTTATTTTTTCATTTTTTTAATTGGAATCAGATGCCACTTGGATTAAAAATGTATTTTGATTTTAAAGACAACTAAAAACAAAAAATATTTATAAATAAATAAATCCAATTAAAATCAATTCTTTCCATCTTCTTCTTCTCCATCGTTTCTCTTCCCCTTATTTTTCACTCCACACTCAGAAACTGAAACCGTCACTCAACATCACTTTAGAGAAATTGGCTTTGTGAAGCCCGTGAAATGGAATCCTTACTTCTTATCTGCTCATGAAATCAAACTCATTTTCTACTCTTTCAGAACCCCTGATCACTTTGTTGCTAATCAAACCCCTCTCTATTATTTTCATCCTCTCTTCATCGTCAAACCCATGGCTCTGAGACAGACAACAAATCAAGCCAACAACAACAAATGGATCGAAACAACAGTGAGACAAACAACAGATTCAAAGAGGAAAACGCGAGCAACTTCAAAATAAGGGGCAAAAATCGAAGGGCAAAATATGGGTGGTTTGATTTGGCTTTGGCGGTGGGTTAGCAGCAATTGGAGTTTTAGTGTTGTCTGAGAGGCAGGGCCATGCGATTTGGAAAGGTTTGGAGGTTGTTTGAGATGGAGCAGTGTACTTATTTTCAAGAAGGAGCAATGTACTTATTTTCAAGAAGGAGCGTCTGAACAGTGCGTCTTATTCTTCAAGAAGGAGAGTCTGAACAGTGCTTCTTATTCTTCAAGAAGGAGCAATGTACTTATTCTTCAAGAAGGAGCGTCTGAACAATGCTTGCGTCTGAACAGTGCGTCTTATTCTTCAAGAAGGAGCAATGTACTTATTTTCAAGAAGGAGCGTCTGAACAGTGCATGCATCTGAACAGTGCGTTTGAACAGTGCTTGCATCTGAACAGTGCGTCTTATTCTTCTCAGCCTCAAATTTCTGCTTCATCTTCAGTACCTTCTTCGACTGAACATATCCAATTCGTCATCCCATATGAAAAGTTTACAACTTTCCACATCATTCATGTTCGAATTTCTACATTTCTAGAATCTTCTCTTATGGTTCTCAACAGTGTTTGATACCCACATCTTCATCATTGCATTACACCCACAAACTGGAAATGGAAGGATTCCTCCATTTGAGTTGCCAACACTCGAGTTCTTACTCCCACCCATTTAGGACACTTGTCCGACACATGTCGTATGAGTGTCATAAGAGTGTCGGACACCGATGCGTGTTGGACACCGCGACACACCTAATCCTAGAGGTGTTTGTGCTTCATAGAACACAAGGAACAAATCCATCTGAAATATACAAAGGAATTAGAATATTCAACATGTTATATCATTAAGTTTATCCATTTCAACCCCATCCACAAAAAACAAATAAGAAAAAAAAACATTTTTTTGAAGAATATCACAACAAAAGAAGAGGAAAAAAATAATTCATGTTAGGATAAATCATTAAATTTAATGATATACCAATTCATTTCCAAGTTCAATGGCAGCATCTTGATTGCCGTGCCAAGACTACTTCCACACAAAAAAAAAACACCCTCGACTTTGATGTGATAACCTTATCTCACTCTTTGTCTCCATTTGTATTTGTTTCTTGCAAACCTGTAAAAAGTTTCAGAACAGACAATTTAGAAATATTTTTGGACAAAATTTGTAAATATTTTTTATATAAAAATAATTGAAATAACACAACATGGTTGCTACCTTATGAAACTACTTCACTTAAGCGTGACATAAAAATAGACCATGTTTGGCACACGATTTTCTATCCATTTCTCCCTTTATTTTGTAGAATAAGAACTGCTTAATGAAAATAAAAATTGTGGCCATGTTAAATAAAGATTGAAATACCAACTAATATCTCAAACTCAAGTTCGTTTCACTGTACCTTTGATCTTTCATCATGTTTGCATATGAATTTTCAATATTCAAATGATTATTTTTTGCATACCATATATTTCAGACAAAGAGCTGACAGAGAAAGAAAACCTAGATTTCAAGCCTGAAATTCATATCAAAACATAGGTGCAGGACCAACATGATGTAAAAAAACATAAATGATAAAAATGTTACCTGAAGTCAAGTTAAAGGACCACAATAATTTTTTTTGCCTTTCAAATTCAGGTTTTTACGATTTATTTTTGTTTATCTTATTCATTTATTCCTTAATTTTAGTTCTTCTTTTTACTCACTCTCTAATCCATTCACCATTCTTACACATTCCACACGATTGTGTCATTAGATGGATAACATAGCCATGTATTGGAAAATCCGTTGAAGGAAGTACAAGTCTTTTTGGGCATCAGCAAGTTTAATGTATTTGTGTGTTGTTATGACATTTCATGCGACTACGGTTAATGAAAGACATTTGTCGAAAACCAGCAAAAATAAATACGACATAAATATGTTTGATGGTAACATAATTTATATCAATGTGTAGAATTGACTTGTTATTGTGATGTTGGAATTCAATTCGAATTAATTTTACTTTTGTAATCAAACTAATTTAATTAACCAGATAATGTTAATGAATGATACTTATCTTGAATTGACGACAACAAATATAGCATAGAGAAATCTAATTATGACATAATTTATACTGTGGTGTATAATTAGTTTGTTATTGTCATGTTCAACTTTAATTAAAAATTAATTTCGTCTTTGTAATCAAATCAATGTCATTAGTAAAGTGTTTTGAACCGTGCGTTGCACGGGTTGTAACACAGTAACTTAACAAAATAGTAAAAAAAAACTACATATATATATATAGTGTACCAAACCAAGCCAAATCTGTTCATATTCACTTACGAACCAACAAAATCAAATAATCTATTAAATTAATTGTTTCATGAAAAGAAGAAGAAAAAAAACATATAGGAAGATTAATTAATAATTATAGATCATGTTGTATGAATTCTAAAGAAATACTAAGGGTTGTTTCAAACAGGAAAGGTGACGACAATGTTCCAGTGAGGAGAACGGGGGAGCTAGAGAAAGAAAAAAAAGGCGTGAATGTATCAATATGACAGAAATGTGAGAATCCTACTTAATTACTATCACGATTGTTTACAATGGAGTGGAACGCGTACTTGAGAAGAAAATGGTGGACAGGCTGCAAGTAACTTTAATAAAAATTCACGGGCATTTTAATAATTTCCTCTATATAAAAAAATTATCTTTTTCTTTTGAGGGTGGGCCATGGCCCACCTATGACCATTAAGAGCTAGCCACTAATTGCTAGCTTTCTTCAAATTTAATTAGATAAAGGATGATAAATAGTAAATAAAAGATAAATTTGAAAGGAAAAGTTACACAAAAACTTGGTATCCTTTTACATAAAATCAAAAAGTTTTTCACTTTCTATATAAATAAATAGATTAGATACAAGTAAATTTTAGTTAAATTTAAAAAAATAATGGGGAGGGAAATATTATTACTATTGATAACGATAACAAAAATTGTCATTTTACAACTGCTTCAGGTGGGATTTGAACAATTTTCAATGTGGTTGCGGAGTCGAGCTCTTGCCACTGAACTGACACTTCTTGGACTTTTAAAACCATTTTATAATATATGATAAATATAACTTAAAAATTGTGCTAATTTCTTATGAGCTATATTATAGTTATTATATAATCAATATCAAATATTTTATTTATTTTTATTTTTAAAAACTTATGTTTTTTGATTCAAAATTTTTTATGTTATTATTAATAATTGATTTTATCATTACATAATTCCATTTTTAGAATTTTAATTCTATGTAATTAGAATCAAATTTAGTTATTAACTTACATAGACACACATATATTATTTTCTCATTTAATCTATTGACAAGATATATATATATATATACACTTTATGAATGTTTATTTTTCTAATTTTATTCATTTTCCTTTCATGTAGGCTCTAATAGAACTGCAATATGGTCTTGTTCGAACTGTGGTTAGTGAAACTATAGTTTATGCAATTATGGTACATATTTTTCTTGTTCTTTCAACTTTCTATTCTCATGCTCTCAGCATCATTGGAAGTTAAATAGTTTACTGTATCAACAAAAAAAGTAATATGAAAGTCGATGTGAATCCAATAACGATATATTGTAACCTATTTAAAAAAAAATCATACTTGAAAACAAAATAATATTTCAAATAGTCTTGAACCACTACACTTCTTCCACATAATCCAACTTTTTTCCTTCATGTATATATATATATACCATACATGAATCATTATTATTAATATTTATTTAAGTACTTCCATATACGTAAATAATTTATATTTGTCTAGTTATAATGTAGTTTTTATTTTTTTTTATCTTTCAAGTAGCCTGTAATTAGCCTCTTGTTTAAGTGGTTTATGGTTGTAGTTTATTAATTGATTAATTATAAGGAGAGACCTACAAATGTTTTACGGTGCATATTTTTCTTGTATATCAATTTTCTGCTCACGTTTTGAGTGTCAATGAAAATTAAATATTTTACTAGATAAAGAAAAGACATATATAAGAGTCGATGAGAATGCATCATCCATAAATGCAGCCTCTTCAAAAATATCAAACGTAAAACCAAATAATTTATAAAAACTTATTGAACCAATGCACTTCTACCAATGCACTTCGTTAACCCGCTTTTTTTAGCATGGTGGTTTGAGATTTTGAACCCACCATTAGTAGGGTGCCCGCTCTGCCTAACCCACTAAAAAAAGGGACAGGGTGGGTTGACATGATATTAGAAAGAAACTCTTTTTTTCATTTCTTTTTAATTATAAGTGTTAGCACATAATTTGATTTCCCTTATTTCGACTAACTATATGGTTGTAAAAGCCATGAAATCTTCTAAGTACAAGAAATGGATGCAGATTTCGACTAAAGGAAGATTAAAGTTGCAAGCTCTCCAAGTCCAGGAGCATTTAAGTCTAGAAAGGAGCCCATGGGTGATTCAACTAACAAGATTTCGACAAAGAGGGAAAGATTTCTCCTTGAGTTCAGTTGTTTCGACAGAAGGGAAAAAGCCTTCAACCAATTTCTCTTTGAAGAGGCAAATTGGAAGATCCAGACACGTGGAAGCCATTCTGAAGCTGTCGAAGTAATGTAGTTTCTAGCAGTTAGGTTTTAATTTGTTTTTCTATGTATATATAGTAGTTTTCCATAGGAAAAACGGGTCACAAATCATTAACAAAAGTTCTAAACACTCGAAGTACCAGCGTCCAGAGAAAAGAGTAAACAAAATGTATGTAACCAGGGGCGGATCTGGACTCACAATATTAGTGAGGCAGAATTTTTTTGTCAAATAATACTAAATTTCATAAGAAGTTATACTAAAAATAATTCTAGCAACCAAAATTACAAAGAAAATAATCTATTTTCCATTTGTTGAAAATGAACTAAAATTATATCATTACTAATTGTTCTAAGCACATCTCTTTCTATATAATTCCTCAAAAAAAAAAATATCATTCTATATAAGTTACAAGAGATGAATCAAATGCTCTAGCAGGATATCCGTGCATACGGACGGGTGAGCGCGTTGCACTCTTTTTTGGAAGCAAGTCGCAATTGTGTAGAAATTATTAAAAAAAAAAGATAGATCTCTGTGTTGATATATGAATAAAAATATAAACATATGTACAAATTGTACAACAAAATTATTTTCGTATTAAATATGAATAAGAATATAGACATGTGTATAAATTAAAAAAAAAATCGGTCTTTGTATTAATATATGAGTAAAAATATAGACACATGTATAAACATAAAAAAAATTAAATGTCTGTATTAATATATAAGTAAAAATATACAGTGGACCGATCAAAAAAATTGTAAAAAAAATTGGAACTGGGCTGGTGTGGCACTTGCCACACCATGCCATGTTCGGGTCCGCCCCAGTATGTGACATGATCTTGTGAACCACCTTTACATTCAATGCAATGCAATTTACATTTCTTTAAGTTTTTGTCGTCTTTAAAACTTTAAGCCTTTCTTTTTATTTATTTTTACAACTTTTAAACAACTAATTGTTAGTTTATGTCGAAACTAGACAGTTATCTTCATACAAAAACGGTTTTCTTCATCTTTGTGTAAGCAAACTCATTAAAGGTGATGAACGTTCATGCTTTTCTGGAAATAACAACGCACAAACATGTCCTAGGATTTCTAGTTTGATCCTGCTTGTAATAAACAAAGCTAGACTCGCCGTTTACCAAAAACCCAAGTAAACAAATTGACACTCCCGGTGGGACCCAGTTTATGCATTTTGGAAGAAATTTTCGTAAATTTATATTTTTTTTCTAGTTGTTCTTGTGAAAAAATGTTGCTGGAAATTTTTTAAATCAGTTTGATAAGTTTTTCTGGGAAATCTTACTTATGCATGCATTTAAGAAGTGGTAAAGCCCTGAAAGAAATGGTTCGTCCTAGTACTTCTGTGTCATCTTTCCAGATGAATGCACAATCTTCACAAGCACAATCTACCCAGGCGTCTATGCCTACAACAGATGTCAATGTGTCAACTGCCATGGGAGCAATTGCTCCTATACCGGTTTCGACGGTTATGGGAGAAACTGCCCCTATAACTGTATCATCAACCGTTGCATTGACACAATCTGATTATGTGGTTTCATTGCCACCACCAATAACTTTCCCTTCGACCCCTAGAGATCCAAATTATCCAGTGAGAACTTCGTTGGATAATAGATTCCTTTCTATGCAACAATTCACGATGTCTATGGTCACAAGGGATTTTCCTTATGGCATGCCAACATCAATGATGGCTGGCCTACACACAAGTGCGTCCACATATGCAGATAATGCAACTGTGTTGACACCTTATAATTCACAATTACCTTCTAGTTCAAGCATTCCTGGTCGAAATGTTCTCCCATCTTTGACGAATGACTCCTTACTTTACTTAAGACAACATATGGATGAGAGTAATCATAAAATGGTGAATATGTTAATACGACAAATTGGAACAGTGTTCAATCCTATGATTCAGACCACAAACCAAAGTTACTAGTTGTTGGCCACACAAATGGGGAGAATAGCAGATTTCTTTGCCCCTGTCCAAGCAAGGGATCACCAAATTCCCCAAATTCAAAATCTCAGGCCTTTACATATTGGTGAAAGGCCAAATAACGAGGGAAATCAAGGGCAACATTTTGCTCCCCAAGTTTGACTTGTCGAACCCGTAGCCCAAGTAGAGGATGTCGAAAATCCTCCTATAATTTTGGTAAATAGAAATCAGGATGCTGATGCTGTTGTAAGAAATGTCCAACAAAACAATTTGGCAGGACATAATAATATATCAAATTTGGTCGAAACCATTTTGGTTCAAAATGGCCTTAATATAGGCCTACATAGGCCTAATTTTGTTTCAGCCCTATCAGAATATATTCTTCAAACTGAACTTCCTAGGGGATGGAAAATCCCTAAGTTCACAAAATTTGCTGGTGACACCAGTGAATCCACAGTTGAACATATTGCTCGTTATCTGACTGAGGTAGGGGATATGACAAATAATGAAAATTTGATAATGAAATACTTCCTCAATTTTTTAACAAAGAATGCCTTTACATGGTTTACTACTCTTTCCTCACATTCAATCTATAATTGGAATCAATTAGAAAGGGTGTTCCATGAACAATTTTACATGGGTCAATCTAAAATAAGTTTGAAAGAATTGGCTAGTGTTAAGCGTAAGATTCCAGAATCTATTGATGATTATATCAATAGATTTAGACTATTGAAGGCTAGGTGTTTCACCCAAGTGCCTAAACATGAACTAGTCGAAATAGTTGCTGGAGGTCTTGACTATTCCATTAGGAAAAAGTTAGACACTCAATATTTAAGAGATATGGCCCAGTTGGCTGATAGAGTTCGATAGGTTGAAAGACTAAAGGCTGAGAAAGCCATAACTCATAAGTATCATAAAAAAGAAAAGGTCGCATATGTCGAAACGAACGACAGTGATCAAGAATTCAACATAGCTTATGAGGATGACGAAAATAATGAGGTTAATGTTGCAGAATTAAAACCTGGGCCTCCTTACACTTGTAAATTGTTGAGGCCCTCTGATGGGAAAAATCTTGTAGAAACAAAAAATGATAGATATATTCCCAAAACGTATACATTTGATATAACAAAATGTGACGAAATAGTTGACCTTTTGGTTGCTGATGGGAAAATTATAGTCCCTAAGGATTTAAAAAACCCCTCCTTTAGAGCAACGTAAAAAAAAGAGGTTTTTGTAAGTTTCACAATTATTTGGGACATAAAACCTCACATTGTGTTATTTTTAGGGATCTTGTTCAGAAAGCCTTGAACGAAGGAAGATTGAAGTTTCGGGGGAAAACTAAGACTCCAATGCAAGTAGATGCTGATCCCATGAAAGTTGTAAATGTAATGTACACAGAACCAGCAGGCTGTATGGTGGTAGATGCCATAGTTGAAGTTGTAGAAAACTTGTCTGTCGAAAGCAATACTGATGTTGCCGAGTGTCAGATGGTAGAGGCTACTGAGGGACGCAAAAATCAAGTTGGGACAATCACTGAAGCTCAATATTTAGAAAAAATGAAAGTTGTCTTCCCTATGGCTGAAGAGGAATTGATAGACTTCCTCAACCACTGCAAGCTAAAGAATTCTGAGGTTGCACTTTGCCCTAGATGCAGTGTAGTTTTTTATAAGGAGGCCACCAAGGGCCTTGAGAGCTTTAAACCCCAATCTAAGAAAAGGGGGGCGTGGTTTGCTGACTACATGCCTAAGTTTTCCTTTGATATGAATTTCATTCCATTTACAAATTCCTCTTCGACCACCACCCACTTTGTCAGAGATGGTCGATCAAAAACCTTTGTTCCAAAGGCAAAAGTTCCTGTTGGAGAATGGATTCATCCATCCCAACAAATTTCTCCAGTTGAAAATATTAAAATGGAGAAAGGAGGTACCAGTGCTCATGGCACTAAGAGTTCTGATGGGTCTAAGAAGTACGCTTATACTAGTAATTATAAAGGAAAAAATCCAATGACTAAGCCCCAATGGAGAAGGTACCAACGCCAAAAGAAGGCTGCTGAAATGGCCTCTGCTGATGTCAAAACGAAAGAAGGTGACATCAAAGGAAAGAAAGTAGTCGAAATGGCTAAAAAGCCAGTCAAAGAAAGGTTGTTCCCTGCACTACCTCCAGTGAAAGACATAACTGCTGATAATGATGAGAATTGGAATTCAGATTTAATGGATTTCGAACCTGACTTCGATGTGATATGTAATGTTGTTTCAATACTCCCTGCGGAGTATGATGTCATTTCTGAAGTCGAAGAATCTGATGAAGAATTCGACCCAAATCCTGATGCCAACAAGCCAATGTGTTACTATGTTACAAATTATGGCTATGTGGATGAGCAAAAGGCTTTGTTTGAAAAACCAAATGGTACAATGAAAAGCCATTTAAAGCCCTTGTTTATACAAGCAAGAGTGAATGAATTGGGCATCAATAAGGTTCTTGTTGATGGTGGAGCTGCAGTAAATCTAATGTCTCATTATTTACTGGGGAAACTTGGCAAACTAGACACATATTTAAAGCCCCACAACATAATTATCTCTAATTATGAGGGAAAAGTTGATCATTCGCTTGGTGCTCTCCAGGTTAATTTAACAGTGGGAACCATAACAAGGCCCACACTTTTCATGGTGGTGCCCACTAAGGCGAATTTTAATTTGCTCTTAGGAAGAGAATGGATACATGGAATTGGGGTTGTACCTTCTTCTATGCACCAAAGAATTGCCATCTGGAGAGATGATGGTTTGGTAGAAAATATTGAAGCAGATCAAAGTTATTTCTCTGCTGAGGTGAACCATATCACCAGGAAAACCTTCGAAATTTTTTTGGCAAATATAGCACCATGCCGTGCAGCTGAATCTGGTTTTATTGACCAGAGAAATGTTTGCTCTGTCAAGCTGCATCCTACTCTTGGATTCATGTGGGAAAGGGAGTACCCAAAAAATGAGTCTTTGGAGGAGGGAGTCTTTCGCCCAACTGGGTGGGACATTGACGATGATTATTATGTCAGAACAACAAGTTTGGGCAAGAATTACGACCTATATGACCGAAAATAAAATAAAACAGGCCATAGAGGCTGAAATACAACAAAAAATGATTGTAGGAACCATAGATAAGATGTCTGGCGAAGATATTGATGAAAAAATGGTTGAGAGTTAGAGGCTTGATTGTATATATGACGAAGAGCCTTTGGGTTTTGAAAAAGACCCCTCTCTTTTGACCAAGAGAATCCAAGCTCAAGATCCTTTAGAGGAAGTTGACTTGGGAGATGGATAAATCATAAGACCAACTTATATCAGTTCTAAAGTTGATCTATATTTGAAGGTTCAAACAGTTGAACTCTTGAAGGAGTTCAAAGACTGCTTTGCTTGCGATTACAATGAAATGCCTGGGTTAAGCATGGAAATGGTGGAATTGAAGTTACCAATTCGACCAGATAAGAAGCCAATAAAGCAACTTCCAAGAAGGTTTGCACCTCAAATTATGTCGAAAATCAAAGAGGAAATTGAAAGACTCTTCAAAAGCAAGTTCATCGGAACTGCAAGGTATGTCGAATGTTTAGCAAATATTGTTCCTGTCATTAAGAAAAATGAGACTCTTAGAGTTTGTATAGACTTTAGGGATTTAAATAATGCTACACCAAATGATGAACATCTTATGCCAGTGGCAGAAATGCTAGTTGATTCAGCAGCAGGATTTGAATATTTAAGCATTCTTGATGGTTATTCTGGCTGTAATCAAATCTTTATTGCTGAAGAAGATGTGTCAAAAACAACATTTTGTTTCCCAGGGGCCTTAGGTACCTATGAATGGGTGGTGATGCCTTTTGGCCTAAAAATGTTGGTGCTACATACCAAAGAGCAATGAATTAAATGTTTCATGATTTTATTGAAAATTTTATGCAAGTTTGCATTGATGATATTGTTGTAAACTATTCGTCGAACGATGGACATTAAAATCATCTTCGACAATCATTTGACAGAATGAAAAAATATGGATTGGAAATGAATCCACTAAAATGTGTCTTCTGTGTATGTGCAGGTGATTTCTTGGGATTTGTCGTACATAAAAAAGGCTATCCTGGAAACTAAGCCTCCTTCGACCAAAAAAGAGTTTCAGTCTTTGTTGGGGAAAATCAACTTTCTAAGAAGGTTTATCTCAAACTTAAGTGGCAAAACACAAGTTTTTTCGCCATTACTCCGACCGAAGAAAAAAAGATAGTTTTCACTGGGGGCAGGAGCATCAAAAGGTCTTCAACACAATCAAAGATTATTTGACAAGGCCTCCAATTTTATTGCCTCCAATTAGGAACAAGAACATGAAATTGAATATTTCAGCATCTGATTCGACCATAGGGAGCATGTTGATGATAATGGTGTCGAGAGAGCCATATATTATCTTAGTCAAATTTTAAATGATGCTGAAACTAGGTATAGTCCCATTGAAAAGTTGTGCCTATGTTTGTATTTTTCATGTACTAAACTTAAGCAATACATAAAGCCTATTGATGTTTATGTTTATTGGCATTTTGATGTTATTAAACATATGTTGTCTAAACCAATTCTACACTGCCGAATTGGAAAATGGGCTTTGGCACTCTCTGAATATTCACTAACTTATAAACCTTTAAAAGCAGTGAAAGGTCAAATTGTTGCTGATTTTATAGTAGATCATTCTTTGGTCGAAGTAACACAAAGTTATGTGGATAAGAAGCCTTGGAACTTATATTTCGATGGTTCCAGCCACAAAAATGGCACTGGAGTTGGTATATTGATAATTTCTCCTTTAAATATACCAACAAAATTCAAATATAAAATAAATGGTCATTGCTCCAATAATGAGGCTAAATATGAAGCCTTGATAACATGATTACAAATATTATTGGAACTGGGTAACAGTTTTTGAAATGACGTTTTGAATAAAAGTGACGTCATTAATCTGAGATTGTGTAGAGCTTTAAAAAAATGCCAGTTTCTTTTTCATTTCTTCAGTAAAAAAATGACATTTTTGGGGGGCAATTTGTTAGCACATAATTTGATTTCCCTTATTTCGACTAACTATATGGTTGTAAAAGCCATGAAATCTTCTAAGTACAGGAAATGGATGCAGATTTTGACTAAAGGAAGATTAAAGTTGCAAGCTCTTCAAGTCCATGAGCATTTAAGTCTAGAAAGGATCCCATGGTGTCTAGAAAGGATCCCTTGAGTTTAGTTGTTTCAACATAAGGGAAGAAGCCTTCAACCAGTTTCTCTTTGAAGAGGCAAATTGGAAGGTACAGACACGTGGAAGCCATGCTGAAGTTGTCGAAGTAATGCATAGGAAAAACGGGTCACAAATCATTAGCAAAATTTCTAAACACTCGAAGTACCAACGTCCAGAGAAAAGAGTAAACAGAATGTATGTAACATGATCTTGTGAACAACCTTTACATTCAATGCAATGCAATTTACATTTCTTTAAGTTTTTGTCTTCTTTAAAACTTTAAGCTTCTTGTTGTTTATTTTTACAACTTTTAAACAACCAATTGTTGGTTTCTGTCGAAAGTAGATAGTTATCTTCCTACAAAAACGGTTTTCTTCATCTTTGTGTAAGCAAACTCATTAAAGGTGATGAACGTTCATGCTTTTTTGGAAATAAGAACGCACAAACATGTCCTAAGATTTTTAGTTTGATCCTGCTTGTAATAAACAAAGCTAGACTTGTCGTTTACCAAAAACTCAGGTAAACAATAAGTCACAATCAATTTTCTCCTGTAGTGGAGAAAAAAATTCAATTAATTTTATCACTTTTGTTTCATGATTTTAGCTTCATATTTTTCAGTTAGTCAATTGATAACTTATGAAATTTTTATTTTGAATGTCATATTGATTTATTATAGATTTTTAGATGATGTAATTTATATGTTCGAATGATTATTTTCATATTTTTAGTGGAGTAATTTCTTATATATATATTTTTAAGGAACTTATATATAGATTTCCTTAAATTTACTTTAAATTTATATATGTTTACATTGTTTATGTGAAGTTTTTAAATGATAATTTTTTTATAAAAACATTTAAGGGTAAACCCGCCGGTTCGCCACAAAACGGAAAGGGGTGAGATTTGCATTCCTACATCTCTAGCTGTCCCACCCCACTTTGCCCCTTTTTAGACGGGATATTGACGAGGCGGGTTGACCTTTTTTGCCATCCCTAGTTATAATTACATTTCCAAGTCGAGATTAAAATAATCCTTGTGGAGACGAGTTTATTTTATTACATCGATGAATTTTTAATACACTTGCTACAAATTTATCAATACCTCCAAATTTAAAAGATAAGGGGACAATATAAATAAAACTTTTTGCTGCTTTATTTTATTTCATTTCCACCATCTTAGATTACAATATCATCACTTCAAAGTCCATGAAATTAAGAAGAAAAAAAATACAATTATTCGGTACATGAAAAAAAAAAACTAAATGACAACTCTTGGAATATTCTAGCATAAGGTATATTGTATAATTCATTTGCTAGCCCAAGTACTCACTCATCTCTGATTCAGATTTGTACACATCGGCCCTGACGACCCCTAATATTATGCCTTGTAACTTTTGGACAATCTTTATCCGTTACACAATTTTGTTCAACGTAACGATTAGAAACAGATACTACAGTGACAATAAATATGGAAATAAATAGAATCAGAACATACACAAACTTTGATGTTTCAACCATATTTTTCCATCTCTGCATCTAAAAAATATGATATAATTTGATCTATTTATAGTGTATAAAGTTCATGCTCTCATAAAATTAATTAAATAGTTTAAACATTTATAAAATTTAAAAACCCTATAAATGCCTCTTGAGTATATCAGTGTGTTGTGTTTTTTCCTTTCAGACACTTCTAAAGAAGGTGATCTTATAATAAACTTGATAATCATAAGAGTCGAATATTGTTTAACTAAATTTTCGTTATTTCTTTAATAAAAATTCATTACATTTTTAACCTTTCGTCATGGTAAAGGGAAAGATTATTTCCTTGCACCTGGTGTTGTTATCTATGAATATAATGCATCATTTGGGTGAGAAATATTTATGCACAACTAGATCGTATTGTAGGATCAATATATATTTTGATTAAATAATTGGATCATAAAGAATGTTTATTTAAAAATAGTAATTACATGATTTATTGCACCTTCTCATTCAGATCAATTATATGATTCATATTTATTTACAAAGTAAAGTGGTATTGAATGTAAACCAAAGTTGTTTTTCAAAATGAATTATATTTATTATAAAACCACTCTTTTTTTGGCCTTGGTGGCTCATAAAACTAGGGATGGCAATGGGTACCTTATGGACAAGGTATTACAATGTCATTCCCCATACTCGCGTTTGTAAAAAATACATGTACCTGATCATGTACCCTTGTGGCCAAGCCCTTTCTCATACCCTATGGGTACCTAAGTGTCCATACCCGCACCCATTACCCGCACTTTAACTATGAAAAGAGAATAAAGACATCACAAATGAAATAAAACTATGGTCCAAAAATTTTCAAATCAACTCATAAAATAGTATGAACTATAGTATTTAGCCAAATAAAAAACATCCAAAATATCCCTCAAAACTGTACACCAACAGAAGGAAACAATTACTATATTAAGTAGTTTTTAGGTTCAGGTTTAGACATAAATAGCTAAAAAAATTAATTAATTATACACCAACAATAAATAAATTATTTATGGTGGAGAGTGTTAGGGTGGTGTGATGGTGAGGAAGAGAATGTGAAGGCGCAGGGACCGTGAGTGAGAAAGAGTTTGATTAGGGAGAAGGAGAAGGAGAATGAGAATCAACTGGTTTCCTTTTCTTTTATAGCCGCTATATGTATGGCAAAGGTGAGTATAATGCAATAATTGTTCCTAGACAGAAAAAGCAAGCAATGGTATTTTTTATGAGAAGGAGGGAGTAACAAATAATCATAAGGAAATATATGATTTGGTGACTTGGGTTAGAGAGTTAAGAAAGAGTGGTCTCAAGTTCAATTTTCACCTCTATATATACCTTTATTATTTGTAACTTTAATGAATTTAAGAGATAGAAGGATGACTAAAATAAGAGTCTAACTAACAATTGACATAAGAGTATTGGTGAAGTAATCTGTAAAAATATTGTCTTGGGAATGAGAAACACATTTGTATGATCACAATGACAAATATAAACAAGGGTCTTGGTAACGAGTGCCTCCGGGGCACTCTTTAAGTATTTTTAATAAAGAAATTATTTTAAAAAAAATTAAAGACTTCAATTTCCTATGCAATAAATGCACAAACTTTAATAAAAAATTACCACTTTTGGTGCTTAAAGAGTGTCAAGGGGGCACTCGTTAACATTTCCCTATAAATAATTAGGACACACACATAAAAATACATATCAATTAATTTACTTCAAAAATACATTATTTAACTCTTTCTTCTTTTACATTTTCTCGCTTATGTGTGCGTCCAAATCATTTTGGTTTGGAGTTGTGATCAAGTAAATTGAATATGTCTTGAGTGGTAAAGTTGGAGAATCACGTCTTGAGTTGTGATCAAGTATATATATATATATATATATATATATATATATATATATATATATATATATATATATATATATATATATATATATATATATATTGAAAATGTATTGGAATGGGAAATAGTTGGAGAATCCTGAAAGTGGGGATCCGAAAACGGAAAGTATTCTCAATAAATTGAACATGTCTTGAGTGGTAAAGTTTCTCGGTTTTAAAACTGTAACAAATATATGCATTTTGGGTGAGACTATAACCAAGAAAAACACAAGGCTCAGAACGAGGTTGAAGTTTGTGTCTGGTATACAGCTTAAGCCAAAGAAAACAAAGACAATCGAAGGATTTGAGCTTGTTGTAATTGGATTGATTCTTGAAAAGTGTGAATAACGGCGAGTTCATGTTTAAGGTTGGAGTAGGGAGACGATTGGTTAGATATTGCGGTGTGTGTGGTGGCAGGCACGGATCCATGCATGTGACATTGGGGGAAGTGCCCCCACCAGTGGCGGAGCCACACTATAGTCAGGGGATGCACCTGCCAACCCTCAAAATTTAATTTTTTCACATATACCCCTATATTTTTTGCATTTTGAACCTCCTCATATTTTTTTTTGCACCAGCTGCCCTATACCCAAACCACCATCACCTCACTCATTTAGACATTTCAACTTCTCTCTAACTTCTCTCTAAACTATAGGATCTCTTAACTTAGAAAACATTTCTTCCTCCACCACCACCACTCTCATCCACTCCGGCGGCAGCACCACCACCAAACTCCGCCGCGCCACCACCCAACCCTTCCATCTTCACTCCGGCGGCAGCACCACCCCATAAACTCCGCCGCGAACCACCACCCAAGTTCTCTCTCTATCTACCAAAATCTATTGCAGCGAACCACCGCTATCTCGACTCTATTTTGTCGTCCTCCGCCACTGTACAACCACAAAGGGACATTTGGAAGCCTTCAATGACATTGAATCTACCACTAAGGTAATCAATTAAAAATCTTTGGTTTAGGGTTTTGAAATTTGGGATTGTTTGACATAACTTCAATTGTGATAAATTGGTTGATTGAATATGCAATTGAGGGTCCTAATAACATGTTTGTGTTGTGAATATGGAATTTCACCAATCACCATAGAGTTTGTTGTTGGTAGAATTGAACCACTATATATGCTACTGCAGACATACTTCCCCCCTCGTTTAACTAATAATTTGAATTCTTGTGTTGCTAAAATGTGAAGATTTCCCCCCTCGTTTGGCCCTCTGCATTCATCTTATAGTATTTCTGCAATAAAATGACCACTCACTTCATATATGCTACTGCAGACATACTTCTATAATGTTACCTTGAAATGTTTTTGTGAAACTTTGAACCTCGTTTATGGTTGTTTTAATATTGAAGTTTTCCTTTGTCAAGCATTTATAACTTTTTGGCATATTGTTATTAAAATAGCCTCTTTGAATGTGTATGTTCTGTGAATGTTTTCTCAAATAGTAATAAGATAGTCGTGCGACTTTGCCTGGTATAGTCTAGTAGGTGGAGTAAATTTATTTTGATCATTATTGCTTGGCAACTAATATGCAGCTCACTTTTTCAATTCAATTAAGAGACAAGTTAGAAGCTAATCCAAACTGAGCTTAAGAAAATGTTATCTAACTTAAGTTTGTTATTGTATTGTTTGTTGTAGAAGTTATGGAGAATTTTTTTAAAAGAAAATTACCATCCTATAAGCAAGGATCTAGTTCTCAACATGTTCCATCTAATTTGGAAGAGTTACCATCGGATCCGGGAAAGCGGCCTAAAATGTCAACATACCATCCAAATGATCAAGAGATAATACGCCGAACATATTTAAAAAGAGGACCATGTCAACCTATTCAACACAATTTTCCTCAAAGAAAAATTGGAAATTCAATGAGAAGATTTTGTCCCTCTTGGTTTAATGAATTTGGTAGTTGGTTAGAGTATAGTATCGAAAAAGACGCCGTATTCTGTTTATGTTGTTATCTGTTTAGACCTGATTTTGGAAAGCAATCTGGTGGTGATACATTTATAACAGAGGGATTCACAATCACATGTTGGAGGAGGCCCTAATTCTGCTCATAATATTGCTTGGAAGAAATGTGGAGATTTGATGAAACAAGATCAACATATTGATGTTTTAATGCTTAAGCATTCTGAAACAACTCGTAACTTGTATCGAGGCAGTTGACGGCCTCACTTGATTGTATTCGACTTCTATTGAAGCAAGGATTGCCTTTTCATGGTCATGATGAAACAATTGAATCTTCTAATCAAGGAAACTTCCTTGAAATGCTTAGATGGTTTGCTAACAGAAAAAAGAAAGTGAAGCGAGTTGTATTAGAAAATGCGCCTGAAAATGATAAAATGACTTGTCCATCTATTCAAAAGGAAATTGTCCATGCCATTGCTTTGGAAACCACTAAAGCTATTATTGAGGATCTTGGAGATGAATTGTTTGCTATTCTTGTTGATGAATCAAGAGATGTATCTGATAAGGAGCAAATGGTTGTTGTTTTGCGTTATGTTAACAAATATGGATGTATTGTTGAACGATTTTTGGGCATTGTTCATGTTACAACTACAACAGCCATGTCATTAAAATGACCATAGATGATCTATTTTGTAAGCATAGTCTTACTACTTCAAGAATTCGTGGACAAGGTTATGATGGGGCTAGCAACATGCAAGGACAATTTTCTAGTCTCAAAAGTTTGATCTTAAGGGAAAGTCCATATGCATTTTATGTACACTGTTTTGCTCATCAGTTACAACTTGCATTGATTGCTATTGCCAGATATCACCTTCAAGTTAACTCTCATTTTAGCGTAATATCCACTTTAACAAATGTTGTTGGGGGATCTTGCAAACGGACCGACATGCTTCGTGAGAGACAAAGAATCTGTGTTAAGGAAGCATTGGAGAGTGGAGAAATTGTTAGTGGAAGAGATTTGAATCAAGAAACTAATATGAAGCGTTCTGCTGATACTCGTTGGAGTTCTCACTTTGCAACTTTGGTGAATTTGATATTGATGTATAGTTCTGTAATTGATGTTCTTGAAATGTTGAAAGATGTTGTATCAGTTAAAGATGGAAGAGGCAAAGCAAACGGTCTTTTAATTCTAACGAATAATTTTGATTTTGCACTCACATTGCATTTGATGAAAAAGGTCTTAGGTATTTCAAATGAATTGTCACAAGCATTGCAAAGGAAAGATCAAGACATCCTCAATGCTATGAGCCTGGTTAACATCACAAAGGAGCGATTACAAGCTCTACGAGATGGTGGATGGGAACCTTTATTAGAGGAGGTAATTTTATTTTGCAATAAGCATGACATTAACATTCCAAACATGGATGATATATTCTTCTGTGGAAAATCAAAACGTGGAGGTAATGCTGAATCTATCACAATAGGGATCATTACCGTATTGAATTATTTTATACGGTTGTGGACATGCAGCTTCAAGAACTTAATAATCGTTTTAATGAGACAAATAGTCGGTTGCTCATTTGTATGAAGTGTTTGTGCCCAAAAAACTCGTTCTCTAAATTTGACAAGGCAAAGTTGATTGAATTTGCAAAGTTTTATCCAATTGAATTTTGTCCAACCTCGTTGGAATTTCTTGATAGTCAACTTGAGACTTACATCTTTGATATGCATACGAGTGTTGAATTTGCATCTTTGAAAGGAATAAGTGATCTTTCAAAAAAATTGGTTGCAACCAAAAGGCATATTGTTTATCCATTAGTCTATCGACTTTTGAAGTTAACAATGATTTTGCCCGTCGCCACATCAGCCGTTGAACGAGCCTTTTCTGCTATGAAGATTGTGAAGACTAGATTGCGTAATCAAATGGGAGATGAATGAGTGAATGATTGTCTCGTGACTTATATTGAGAGAGATATGACCGACAAAATTGATGATGAGTTGATTATTCAACAATTTCAGAACATGAAACCCCGTAGGGGACATTTGTAAAGAATGGATGGAGTTTTTTTGAGTAGATTGTAAATTGAATACAATGTAATTTTTTGAATATATATTATTATAATTATTATAAATTGAAGTTTAAAAATTTGAACTTCCTGACCCAGGGTCCTGGCAACGCCACTGGCCCCCACTCAATTAATAATTTTGTCGTAAAATATTCAATAATATTATTTTTTATTTTATTAAGAATTAAGTATTGGCCCCACTTAAAAATATTGAAAATTTTATTTGTGGAAGATATTACCCAAAATAATTGTTTTGAAAAATAGCGTTTTCAATAATATTTTATGGAATATTTTTCATCTCTTTCTAGTTATGAAACTTAATGACTATCAAATATACAATTTTATTCCTTATTAATTTTTTGACATGTCATCAAAATTATATCATTTCGTGTCTTTTGCTTCAACATCCCCCTATTTTTTCTCTCCTAATTAAAAACAAATTAAAACAAACTCAGTTGATAAAACACACTAACTTAATCTTTTTTAAAAGAAGAAACTAACTTAATCTTAATTCCAATCAAAACAAATTTTCCTATAATTTCACTTTTAATATATAGAGTTAAAAACAATTTACAATTAAAACATATAATTAAAACAAACTTCCTCACTTTTGAGTTTTATATATGTACCAAAAACTCCACTCTTTTTCCTTTCACCTTCTTCTGTTTTTGTGACTTCCTCTCTTCCAAAACAGAGTCCCTTCATCGCAATTCTGCGACTCCCTCCCTCCCTCCCTCCCAAAAGAGAAATCTCATCTTCAAGCTTATTTCATATTCATCTCTCCCAGAATGTCATCTGCATCAAATCTCAAAGCTACTCTAAAAAATCAACCACTCAAAATTTGTGGCAAATCCATAATCAACACTTCAAATGAAACCCATCATCGTCGCTTCTTCTCCGACGAAACCCATCACCATCGCTGTAAGATTCCATTAATTTCTACTCCAACTCTTTCATCATTATTCAATATTGTTGATATCTATTTTTCAACTTCATATGTTGTGCAACCATGTTTTACAATATTTCAGTCACTGGATGTGTTTGTTTCAATTTTTTTAGCAAATTGTTTCACTTTTTTGTTGCATAAATAAGACACAATTTGCCATCAAATTTCAGGTTTTTGGTTCTTTTTAACTAAGTCTTTATCTTATAAAATTTTAGTTTGTGTTACACACTTGGTGTTTGCTCAAAAAGTTGAACTTTTTTAAACTTTGATACATAAACTTTTCTTAAATGTCTCAGTTTGCTTTAATATTCATAGAACAAATCATTTTCTTAAACATTAGGTTATGAATTTGATTAAATGTATTACTTTCCTTGAACGTAACAGTTTACTTTTATTTTTTATGACTGAACTCATATGGAATAAATTAACAACAGGCTGAAGACTTGGAACACCCATTTGACTCATTAGAAGATCTAAATGATTCCAGGGAAACTTGGAAATTTCTTGTCTGAATTGTTAATCTGTAGACTGCTCCTAACAAGAATGGGGGAGAGCATATTCAAATGGTGGTAATGGATGCTAAGGTAGTCATCAATCCTTCCATGTTTAAATTGTATTTTTATTAGCTATCCATCTTATAATTGTATGTCTATCTTTTAGGGTCATAAGGTTCAAATATATGTCTCTTCCTGAAGAGATGATCTGAAAGAATATCACACTTATGAAATGAACAACTTCAAGGTTCATAATAATGATCTTCAGTTTAAGGCTTGCAAAAATAACTATAAGTTACTTTGGACTGGTGCGATATTTGTAATAACACGAGACTTTGATGGTATTCCCAATACCCGCTTCTTCTTCAAGGATTTTAGTGAGATAGAGTGGCAATTTTCATTGCGCCTCCGTAGTAGGTATAAATTTTTATTATATAAAAAAGAAATTATCAATTGTTTCATGATCAGTTAAGCATATCTCTATTACCTAACTATCCTCTGTTGTCTTAGATATCATTGGAGCATTTCATGAAATGAAGTTTACCCAAACAAATAGTTATAAGAAAACAATGATCAAATTTATCATGAGAGACACTAGGTACATTTATTTTATCGAACATCAATATCTTATTAAATGGAAACCAGAGTGCACATATTGTACTAACATATTTGGTATCATATTTGAAGTGGGAACTTGCTGAACTGTACTTTGTGGGATAATTACACTAGATCATTTCTCAGTTTGACTAATCAGACAGGGGGGGCAATACCCTTTTGTTTTATTAGGAATGCAGCCATTCAGCCTGCAGCCGGTATAATTTATTTGCTTTAATTTTGAGCAAGTTACTTTACATTTATTTGGTCCTATTTGTACTTTTTAGAAACTTTAACATTAAATTGTGTTAAAACAGAAACATATCCAGTATGTGTTACAAATGCATGGAGTGGAACCAGAATCATTACCAATCAAGATTTACAAGAAATCAAAGACTTTAAGAAAAGGTACAATGTACACCTCAATGAGTTTTACCTTTAATGGTTGTATAAATTGCCCTCAATACATTACTCATTTATTGAATACAACAAACAACTTGCCTCCAGTTGATATATGTGCAACATCAAGTCAAGGGTTGTCGCAATTGAGTGGAGGGTCACAATTTCTAACGAGGATAAGATCATATTCAGAGTTGAAGTGCTTACACTCCCACAAATCAATGCCCTGAAACATGTAATTTGTTTTACCTTGAACAAACATACGCATCTCACTTTATGTATGTGAACCTTTGCTGAACAACATTTTCTCTTTTGATGCCAGGAAACCTGTTGTGTGACAGTTGCAAAATAATGTCACGTCTTTCAGCATAATCAACATCACCAACTTGATCATATGGGTTTGTGATGAAGTTGAAGAAAAAATTTGCATTTCATTGACTATGATAGCAATCATGGTGAACTTCTAAGACAGTCACAATTGATCATATGGGATGAAGCTCTTATGGCCCATAGATTTTACTTTGAAGCACTTGATAGAACTCTGAAAGACATCATGATCAATGACGGTAACTCAGAGTCCATTTTTGGGGGAAAAGTTATAGTTTTTGGTGGTGACTTTAGACAAATTCTACCGGTTATTCCAATAGGAAGTCGTTCAAATATTGTTCATGCTTCAATAAATGCATCATATATTTGGGATCATGTTGAAGTTCTTAGTCTAACAAAAAATATGCGCTTACAACAAAGCTCAAACTCCATGACTGAACTTGAATCAAAAGCTTTCTCTGAGTGGATATTGAAAGTTGGAGAAGCAAAGTTATCTGAACCAAATGATGGATTGGTTGAAATTGATTCCAGAAGAAAACATGATTACAAAATTTGATGATCCAATACATGCCATAGTTCAAAGTACTTATCCCAACTTTTTGACAAATTACAAAAAAGTGGATTTTTTACAAAGTAGAGCTATACTTGTATCAACAATTGAACAGGTTGTTCAAATAAATGATTATATTCTATCTTTGTTACCAGGTAATTTAAACTACATTTGACCATTTTTAAATTGTACATTTTAATTAATCATTGATATAACTTTTTTCTTTGCAGTTAGGAGAAGAAATGGAATACCTGAGTTCTGACTTAGTTGATAGAACTGAAATGAACGACAGTTTACAGATACTCACACCAGAATTTTTAAACTCTCTCAGAACATCAAGTATTCCAAATCACAAGATTAAACTAAAGATTGGAGCACCAATCATGCTCTTAAGGAATTTAGACCAAGCAGAAGGGTTATATAATGGTACTCGATTGATTGTCACAAGACTAGCAAAACATGTTCTCGAGGCTAAAATAATGTCTGAAAAATTTAGTGGAAATGTTGTCTACATTCCAAGAATGTCAATGTCACCTTCACAATCATCGTGGCCTTTTAAACTTAATCGAAGACAATTCCCAATCATTGTATCATATGCTATGACAATTAACAAATCGCAAGGTTAATCACTTTAATGTTGGTTTATATCTCCCTAGATCAGTGTTCAGCCATGGTCAACTTTATGTGGCAATGTCAAGAGTTAAAAGTAAGAAAGGATTGAAAATTCTAATTCATGATCAAGAGAAACAACCGTTAAAGACAACAACCAATGTTGTCTACAAAGAGGTGTTTCAAAATCTTTAACAGGTGGGTAATTTTTTTTTTCCATTGGACATCGGAATCTTATTTTCGTAGAACATTCTACATGTTCTAAGTTATTGAAACAACTTATTTTTATTGAAAGGGGGTGATTTTGGAGCATATGACTTTGATGCGGACAAATGGCTGATAGATGGGCATGATAATTTATCAATCTTTTGTAATTCACACTTGATATAATAGTAATTTGGTAGTTTTCAAATCTATCTTGATGAAATAATAATAGTTTCGATCTGATACAATTGTTTTTTTAAAGAAATATGATACAATTGTTGTTTTTATTCATCAATTACCTAAGTACTTTTGTGTCAATGCAATAGAAACTTATGTTATGCTTACAACAAATTGATATCGTGATTAAATTGTTAAAATATTCAAATTGAATATCGTTCAGGTTTATTTCATACACTACAATGTGTAATCATATATATCTTGTTGAGTTGTTTGCCAAGAAACCCGTGCTTATCTTCATTTCGAATTAGGGATGAAATAGACTGGTTTATTTTAATTGGAGAGAAAAACAGTGTAACTAAAAATAGTCAATGTAGTTTAGTTCACAATTTGTTTTTATAATAAGCGAGCAGATAGTTCACAATTTTTTTTACATACTGTGAAAATATTGAATTTTAAAAATCTTTCCAAACACTGATTTAGGTATAAATAAATATATAAACTAAAAAAGACAATAAATTAGGTTTGAATAATATACAAATACAATAAACTATTTCATATAATATTACTAATATTGCATCAGAGTAAAATTAAAATAATACAGTATTAATTAGATTTTGATCACGATTAATTGATTTTGAATGTCGTAATCCCATACTGAATCAATAGATGTTTGGTTTGTTTTAATTCAAAATCCAAACATAAGAAGAAACTAAACCAACCTAATTGATTTGGAATGAATATTCAGATCATCAAATTTAGTTCAGGTCCTATACTTTTAGAAAGGATTACTTTCACATGAGACAAAACACTGTTAATAAAATTATTTCAGGAAAAAAATTATAACAAACATGACAGTTGAAGTGAATAAATCCTACTGGATCTAATTTATAAGACGTATCCATTCAAGTTTTTGGCACCAATGACCGTTCTCAAACCAGCAAAGGCTTGTTTTTAAGCTAACGTGCAATACTTCAACTGCCTCTGGCTTCAGGCATAACATCAGAGTCCACTAAAGACATGCATGAGACTATGCAAGCAGCCAAGCAGCGCCCCACATAGCTCCGGGGTCTTTGGCTGAGACTTGCTATAAGAATGTTTAGCAATTTCAGCTACTGTTTGGACTTGAGAGCTGCTATGCAGTCAGCATAATACCTACCTAGCCCCAGAATCTGGACTGGCATCTCCATAGGAAACCAAACCCTTTTGCCCGGATGCAGAGCTCGATCTAGACCTGCTACGAGATACAGAGGTCCTTTTATTATAACGCTTTGGGGGTGTAGCGTCAGGGGATATGGAACGAGAAGAGCCATTGCTCCTTGAGTTTGACTTTGACCTCCTTCTGTTTGGAGATTGTTGACTGTCTCGTGCACCAAGTCGGGATTTTAATCTGTCACTTATGGGAGGTCGCCTGCCTTCCGGGCTAACACTGCGTATTGGACTCCGGTTACGACCATTGTCTCTATAACGGCCTCGTACTGGACTGCGGGAGATGCTCCTACTACGACTTCTTCTGCTTTGGTATCTAAACAAATAAGCATATGAAAATAAGTTCATGAATGATATATGTTACATTTCCATTTTTTCTTGCTAGACAATTCCTGGAACAAACAAAGCCGTGCATATGCACAAGGTTTGGAAACGATACACACACATTATTTGTAATTTAGTAGCAGATGTAACAAATTGCGTAATAAATGGAGATACAAGGACAAAGGTGACAATGAACACACATAAAAATGAATGTGAAATATTTAACCTACCACAGCATGCCCATAGACTAATTAAAGTAAATGTCCAGTTATATATTATTGAGCAAGTGCTCTAGAAGGATAATGTAAATTGAGGGAGAAGGAACCTGGGACGGCTGCCCCTTGGTGGGCTTCGAAAACGTCGTGGTGGTGAGCGCTCAGAATAATTTCTGTAGCTTGTATTTCTTCAAATACAAATATTGCAAGTCAGAACAAGATCCCACAATTTTTCAAGGAATACAGTTTAACAAAACGGTATACACAAAGAGACATACCTATCAAAGTTCCTTCTAACATTTCTATCCCCATAATGATATGCACGAGGAGACCGCTCTGGAGATGGAGTACGATATCTGCGTGCAAAGGCAAAGCGCTCAGTAAAGCCTCGACCTTTTTTAACGCGCTTTGGCATACCATTTGGCGATGGGCTTTTTGAAATGCCCCAGCTAGCAGGTTCAGATGCTTTATGGTCAGGACTAGCCAATAGAGCACGTCCTTGGTTCAGCTCCCCAGAATTCTTGGTAGGACTCGCAGGACCTCTTCCAGGACTCGCATCTCTGTTAAATGAGATATAAGATAAACTTGTGATGGAATTGACAGCTTGACATTTAAATCAAAGCAAAATTCACATCATAAGATGAATCGTATGCTAAGAAGCAAGAGCCGACACCTGTTGTGATTTGAATCATCTGAATAAGCTCGTTGATTTGCAGGTTTACTAAATTCAGCTTGAGTATCATGCTCATTATTCAGAAATTCACCATTTTCTGGAGACAATTCACCTTCTTCATGTGATTGCTTGTCTACTGTTGTTCTAACCTTGGGATCCACCTCTAGTTCTGGACTGATTGGACTTTGTAAGGGAAGGCTAGAAGACTTATCTCCTATGTCTGTAGCATGAGAGGCTATTTACTTAGACAGCAATATCAATATAACAGTACTCATAAGATCCTTGAACTACCCCAAGTGTGAGGGAAATGGGGGAGGTGAGTGGGTGCAGCACATCTTGTCAGAAATAGATAAATACCTAGATTTTTTTCAGCTTTGTCGTCTGCTTGTTTTTTACGACCAGCTTTCTTATCACTAGCACTAGAACTGTCGCTTTCAGTATCACTTGAACCTTCAGAACTCCTAAAAATACAAAAACAACTTAATTCAAAGCAGAGAACAAGCAAACTGTAACTGAGGGAGGTATACTATAGAAAGAAAAAAAAAATCCACGGTCCCCCATTAAAATTTAGCTATAATCAGACCTTTTGGACTTGTGTCTTGATCTTCTACGACTGTGCTGGCTTCTTCTCTGCTTCCGTCCAATACTTTTCTTCTTCCCGTGCCTGCGTTTACTTCTCTTCCTCTTGTGCCTCTCATAGCTAGAAGAACTTGAATCAGAATACGATGAATCTGATTCAGAATCTGAGGAATCACTATCACTGTCACTATCAGACGATGAGTATCTCCTCCTTCTCTTCCTCCTGTCTTTGGAAGATGTTTTTCTTTTTCTACTTAATTTTTTGTCAGCATCAGAACTATCATCAGAAGTTAAGGATTTTGTTGACTTTTTCCTTTTCCCTGAAATGAGAAACAATTCATATATTAAAAACAATTACAATCAGTAGAAATTTCAAGTGACAATGTAAATAATATATTAATATTGAATCTATCCCTATCACAAGTACCTTTCTCCTTCTCAACTGCATGCTGGCTTTTTGCTTTAGAGACTTCACCACAATCAACAATTTTAATTGGCTGTGTAGGTTTCCCATCTGCCGTTCCCAACTGCTCCATTTTCTTCAGAATCTCTATTCCCTTGGTAACTTTTCCAAAAACAACATGTTTCCTGCAACATCGTGTGATGTAAAATATCAAATCTCTCAAAAAATAGCCATCATAAAAAGCTCAGAGCTTTTAGAGTAAATGAAAATGTAAAAACTAAACCAGCTGGCATGGACCATAACAGCGGCAACCAAAAACTGAAAAAATGCCAAGTTGGAAATTTCCTTGGGGGGGGGGGCGTGGACATCAACAAGAACAAGAAATGCAGATTGAACAGTCATAATAGTGTGCAATACGACAGAAGCACATCAAGCTTTAAAAGAAACATACCCATCAAGATGAGGCTGGCGCTTGAATATAATAAAAAACTGAGATCCATTGGTGTTAGGCCCGCTATTAGCCATAGAAAGGACACCAGGTCCATCATGTTTTAGTTTGAAATTTTCATCTGCAAGGAAGAATTACTTGTAGATTTAGTCAAATGATTCATCATAAAAGTAACTAACCATGCATAAGAAAACTATCATCTTTTATTTCTCAAATGTCAAATATTTCATAAGAGATAAATTTACCTGCAAACTTTCCTCCATATATACTTTCTCCACCAGTGCCTGTCAACCAGAAAAATGTTGTTCCTTACAAATCTTGGTAAAGGAGAAGTCAAAAGGGAATCTACGTATTAAATTTGGTAAACAACAGATAAAAATGTAAATGAAAACATACCATTGCCCCTTGAAAAATCACCACCCTGTCAGGACATAAGAACAAAAATTGGCATTATTAAGTGCTGAAACAATAAAATTGTAAAATACAAAATAAGTTTGACAAGAATACAGTAAAAGAAAATGGTGAATTCCAAAAGTTTTGTCGAAACTGTCACTTCTGCCCAAGTTTACGAACCAAATTTTTATTGCAATTGTGCAATGGATTTAGATCCTCCAAGTTTTCTATCTTCAGGGTAAATTTAGGCATAAAGAGGAGAGAGTATGTGGAGAATACGGAGGGAAAATGGAAAGGAAAGATGAGAGATGGAAGAAAGATTGGTGAATTTCCCACCCAAAAGGTAGAGGATCCTTGTCCAGTGTGCAGCACAGTACTGACACAACCTCCAATATAACTAGCTTATGACAATCATGTATACACTAGCTTATGACAACCTCCAATATAACTAGCTTATGACAATCATGTATACAATAACCATGAAAGGCAACTTACTTGAGCCATAAAACCTTTAATTATACGATGAAAAGATGTTCCTTTATAATGCAAGGGTTTCCCAGTTGCTTCCCCAATCCCCTTCTCACCTGCAAACACAAAACAGCACAGTTACAGAAAAAGCAAAGCCAGTAAATGAAAGAAACAATTACTATGAAAGCAATGCCATCATTTTAAAAGTGACATTTCAAAGTCTTTGAGCAAAAATTTCAGAATTCTTTAAAAAATATAGGGCAATACTTATGCACGGTTCCATCCATGCTGTTTTTACTGTTATCCAACAAAAACGTGGCACGTGGATTACTTATTTTAAAACAACTTAAAACGTGTTAACGTCGTAACTTCTCCGTCATCCATACCCTTTTTTGCTTTTTGTCGGACCTGTGTTTTCATAGCGCATTCAACGACAACCAAACCGATGAACTCACTCATGCAACCACAAGTGCCCATGTCTAGCATGAAATTGTTGATTTCTTCCTCAAACAGTTTCATAACACAGTGTATCGTATGTATACTATTCACCTATCTTCAAGTATTACAACAAAATCCAAATGTAAATTCAAGGCCAAGAATACGAAGAGAAGGTGGAAAAGATAATGATGGGGTTATTTGGAAAAAATTGGACCAAATAATAATTCAATTTTATTGGGACCATTAACCATTGAGTTTGGACTCTTCTCTTCTTACTGCAATAATGGCAAATTGATGTATAGTTTTAGAGTTTCGCTTTTTCTTGAGAAAGTGGAAGGTGCATTGAACGGAAAACGAAGTGTAAGTTTGCTTCTATGGCGATTGTTGAAGCGATTACGAAAAAATAAATTAACGGAGTAACGTGTGTGCTAACTGCGTGGCACTTTTAAGCCAGGTGTTATATTATGATAGGTCAACAGTAAAAACAGTATATACAGAACTGTTTATAAGTTTTATCCTAAAATATACTATATTTATTACTTTTAGGCTAGAATTTATCCATGTCAACTGCATGTAAACATAAACTGTACTCTGTTACAAGTGAGTTACAAATAACTTACGGACACAAACTCTGCAACTCATATTCAACATGACAGAGATATCAGAAAGAACAAATTCAATGAAGAAATTATGCATAAAGAATATAATAATTTTTTGGCTCTTTTGACCCATGTTTTCATAAGGCACATGGAGAGAAAGGGTCGTGTAGTGGGGTGAGAGCTGAGGTCGCCAGTAAGTTAAAGAGTGAGAGAAAAATACACGTGAAAGGGAAGTATGTATATGAGGTGTGTGAGAAGGAAAGGAGAGTAGATTAGTCTTTGGTTGTATTTTTCGGCTTTGAGCTTGGGCAGAGAGAATTACAAATTCCTCTGAGGAGCATTGCTCTTGGGTTACAGGAGTGTTCCTCTTGCAATACTTTTGCTCATCTTTCAGTCAATAATACAGTATTTCTTTCATTCGGACTTGGGTTCCTAACATGTTTTCTGCAGACAAATTTAAAATGTGTGATGCTCGTGTGAATTTAAAACCAGCACTGAGCCTAAGTTTCATTTAGCAGGGCAGGGAACTTGATCCAGAACTAGGCAGATAACTTCAAACCCCAAACTAACTAATGTTTTACCCTACCGCCGGACATGATGTGTTTGGTTAAAAAACCGCTCTCTTTACAAAACCAAAATAAGAATGGAAATGAAAGACTATTATATAAATAATTTAAGGATACCTGTACAAAGAGCCCGAAAATTCTCGGCTGTCTTAGGAACTACGCTAGAAAAAAGCTGCACCATTTCAAAAAAGTACAGTTAAAACCAGCCCGTGCGACAAAAGCTATCTTCAAATATCCTTACAGGCAAAGAACTAAAAAAAAGTTCTATTTTCAATTACCTCGATAACAATTCTTTCCACGGGATCCCCATCAACTGATACATCAAAAAACACACAAGGATTCCTTTCTAGACTCATCGCCTCCTCGACAATAAGATGCTTCGGACACAAATTAGAAACAACAAAAACAATCACGAATCAGCAGCAATGATCTAAGGGCACATATATCAACAAGCGCATTTCAAGTCAGAGTTAATCTACAAAAACAGAGAACCATAGTTAATTGTTTTGCATTGAAAACAACGATTATCATCATCTTCCACAAATTTGAATTAAACAAACACAAATATAATAAACTATAAGTCCTAATTAATAGGTAAATTTCATCCTTATTTCTTTCCAATTACTAGAGTGCAAGTTATTTTTACCAATACATCAGAATTACTCATCAATTAAAACCGTGACATTGTGTACATAATTAGGGAAGATTAACAAGATCGTTTTTCGCAAATTCAATGCAACAAAAACCCTAAACCCTAAGTATCCATTTCATTCAATGTGTAATTAGACTCGGCTTCAT